>JABUQX010129406.1:20000-30280 GCA_015478945.1 Trachelipus rathkii
GGCTGTAAGGCTGGGCTTTCTTTTCGACTTTTGTCATATTCTTCTGCTTTTCTTTTCCGATGCATGTCATGAGCCTTACCCCAGTCTTGTGAAAAAAGGAAGATAAAAAAAATCACCAACTCTGAATAAATGTGAATTTTCTTAGGCAAAATAAATTAAAATTTAAGTAATGTCAACCATTCGACCAATGAAGATTTCCACTCTTTTACACTTAAAAAACCAAACGTTAAGTTCTTTTAACAGTCTAGAAAAGAGGCAATGTTAATTTAAAAATAATGTCAACAATGTAGACTTATTTTAGTTTTTCTTAAATGAATTTTATGAAAAGACTCAAGTTTTCTTTTCCATCAAACATTCAATTTATTGCTGTTTGTTAACCCATTTTACTGAAAGTTCGGAATGCCGAATGAAACCTTTAGAACAATGAAAGTAATCTCCATAATTAATTGTAATCCCCATAATAAATGAGTTTCCTATTTTTAAAGCAATTAGGATTAAAACAAAAACTTATATTTCTGATCTCATAATAACAATTTCAAAGCTTTCCTTCCATTAAACTCAATAATATATTCATAAAGACAAAAAGTTTAATAATAATCCCTCAATTCTATTGCTAATAAGGCACAAAAAAAATTTTCAGTAGTCTCTCTTTTTAACATGTCATGAATGCCTGTTCATATAAATAATATGCTGACACCTTCAAATCTCTTACATAAATTTAACTTCAAACATAACATTATTCATATTTAAGGGAATCCTTTTCTTAAACTCATTGTTTTTTGTAGAGAAAAACAAAACAAAAAAAAATTAAAAGCTCTTCAACCTCATCCCACTCGTTTTCCATTAAAAATATTCAATAATGTCATTGCTTTTAAAAAGTAAATTTTCCTTGATGACTTTTTTTTTCATTCTCAGACATAGGAAACACACTGAAAGTTTAATTACTAATTTTTTTTTTTTTTTTTTTTTGAAAAATATGAATATAAGCATTAAGTTTCTCTTACAAAGTCAGGTTCATTTGAGCAAATTCTTGAGACACTCTCGTTTGCCATTTACAATATATATATATATATATATATATATATATATATATATATATATATATATATATAATATATATATATAAATATATACATATATATATGTATATATATATATACTATATATATATATATATATATATATATATATATATATATATTAGAGGTGTACCGGAATTTGAAATTTTTTTCCGGTTCCGGTTCCGGCCGGAATTTTGAAAAATTCCGGCCGGAACCGGAATTACTAATTTACTTCTGAGAAAAATTTGCTGGAAGAGATTTATTTTATATAACCCATAACCCATCTTTTAACAAAATATAATAGTAGCCTCGTGTAGTATTCATACAGTGTATCACATACCTACAGTATTATTTAAATAAAATTTACTCACATATACCTCAAAATATAGGTTTATAAGATAATTCACATTAAATTCAAATTTAATTTCCAAAATTAAATATATATATATATATATATATATATATATATATATATATATATATATATATATATATATATATATATATATATATATATATATTATATATATAACAATTTTCCTGCTTATTTAAATATATTATAAAGTTAACTTTCTTTAAACACTTTTGAAAATATTGCTGAAATGTGGTGGAGTAAAAGAAAAACTGTTCACCAATATTGGGCGATACTTTTAAACGTTTTTCCTCAAATATATCTCCTGCTTCTGAAAATGAAAAGAATTTCTCTGAATATATGGAGGAGATTGGAAAGGAGAGTAATTTTGGGCTAGTACTGCTATGTTTGGGAATTTAGCTTTGGTCACTTTCCACCAATTAAGTAATTCTTCTTTTCCCAGATTAGAAATTGATTTCTCTGGTAAAAAAAAAATTCAATTTCTTTAAGAATTTCACCTTTTTTAGAGCCACTGATTTTTCATTTTTACACAAACTGTCTGTCCTTTCACTTTCTTCAAACTTATAAAACCTAAAGTAACTTTGCAGTAACTTCTTTTCTTAATGCTCCTGATGATTTTGAGGTACTTGGCAAATCTAAGTTCATTGTAGATAATGCGCGTTTCTGAAAATGACTCATCGCCTGAACCTTCTTCTGTACTGCTACTACTATTATCACTTTCCACTTTCAATTATTTGCATATTTCTTCCAGCATCCATTTTCTCCACTCAATTCTCTTATTTCATTAGAAAATGAGTCACGTTTGTATCTTGGGTCTACTACTGTACTTAAAACAATTATCTTGTTTTGATATATGTCAATTGATCCTTTCTCTTCCTTTTTATTCATAAATCTAAACTCTAATGCCTTCTTCAGCTCTTTTAAAGTCTGAACTCTGTCATTCTCAGTTTGAGAGAGATATGCTGGAGAGCTCAAATATGGAGAATAATTGATGATATAATTCATTTTGCCTTGTAGTTTTCATAACCATGAGAAATGGTTGCAAAACTCCTAGAATTTTTTCAAGTATTTGCCATTTATTAGCAGTCAAAGCTTAAATGATTGATTGTTCGATAATATACACTTACAGAGGTCTTTTCAAACATTTAATTCTTTCTAGAATCAAATATGTGCTATTCCACCTTGTATTAACATCTTGAATTGGCATAAGTGGGCTTGCAAGATGTGGATCCAAGTCTCTCTGTAATTTTTTAAGTTCATTACAGCTTAAAAACTGGAATGATTGAAATGTGAACAAATATTCCTATATTTCTTTATTAAATCACACTGTTCTTTGAGAAAATAAGGCATCTTTATAATAACAAATATGAATAAAACAAGAAAAACTTGTGTATCCTGCTAAATCAGTTCCAAGTTTCATGTTATATGCTCCATCTCAAAGGATCAAATGGATTTTGTTAGGAGGAATTTCCCAATTATTCATCATAATTTCAAAACTCATAGTAATTTTAATTCCAGAATGAGAACCTGGGAAATGTTTGCAATGGAGTACACAGTCCATTTTTTTAAACTCGCTGGTAAGCCAGAGTGCAGTTAAAGAAATAAATGACTCATATGAATTATTTAGCTTTCTCTATATATGTAGCAAATGATATCTGATCAGCCTTAGATAACTTCTCGAATACTACTTATCATAATTTCCTGTATGAAGTTGGTAACATCTTCTCTACAAAATATTTTCTACTAGGAATAAGATATTTTGGTTGAAGATGGCAATAAGTTCTATGAATCCCTTCTCCTCTGTGACTGTGAATGGCTGGTTACTCATTGCGATAAAATTCATTATTTTCTGTGATTTGACGGGGTCATTGATGTACTTAAATCTTTTTGAGAAACTCTCCTCAAAACTCACTTATCTCATGACTTGAATCTATTGCTCTTTTGTGGTTTCCCCTGTTCTAGAAAGACTCTCCCTTTAACTAATATAATTTTTGGACTTCCAGATATTCTTTTCGATGACGATTTTCCATATGTTCATGAAGTGGCGCTGTACTAAGTATAAGATTTTATGTTGAAAGTTATATAAAAATATTTTAAATTCCGGTTCCGGCCCGAATTTTTTGTGTTTCGGTTAAGTGGGGACACAAATATTTCAGTGTATACCACAAATATATATATATATATATATATATATATATATATATATATATATATATATATATATATATATATATATATATATATATATATATATATATATATACTATATATATATATATATATATATGTATATAGCATATATATATATATATATATATATATATATATATATATATATATATTTTATTTTCAAACCATATATTATATATATATATATATATATATATATATATATATATATATATATATATATATATATATATATATAACAACAATATATATATATATATATATATTATAAACACAAGCGGAAATTACATTTTTTTGTTGATTAAACACAGGTTTTTAAAGTCTATCACTTCTGTCTCTGTCAATTCTACCCATTGAAGAAATTCATCAATTTGATATAGTTGTCTTTTCATAGCAAACATTTTATAGGCGTTAATCGCTCCATCACTAAATGCAAGTTGTCTTTTAAAATCTTTGCATTCTTCTTCAGAGAGAGCGCTCCATTTAACAAATTCTTTAAGCAAGCTTAAACCTTTGTTAAAAAAAGGGTCCTGCATATAGCGAATACTTTCAAAAGCCAAATCTTTTTTAAACTTAATGATTTCGATTTCTGAAGAAAACACCCACTTTAAAAAGATATTAATTTTTTCAAAATATCCTTTTTCCAATAATATTAAATATTCAAAATAACCTGAAAATTTTTTCACATCTGAAACGAAACTTTCTTTAAAATTTCTAATTTCGTCTGAAGACAGACTCCATTCCAAAAATTCATCAATACATTTTAAATTGTCGAAGCTAAAGTAACGAAAACTCCAAGGTTTCACATAATTATCTAAAAATAAACTTTGCTGCCATTCTTTAATCTCCTCGGCACACAAAGCCCAATTCAGAATATTTTGAACCTCTTTCAACTTACGGTTTTCAATTAAGTGCCATAGAACTTCCTTTGCATTTTTATCATTAAAAAGTCCCTTTTTGAAACTTGTAATTCTTTCCTTCGGTACACAAAGATCAATAAAAAATTCAAGTCTTCTTAGATCACACGCATTAAACGCTATTCCACCTATTTGATTCCCTCTAGTTCTCACAAAAGCAGATTTCTCTTCTAAGGTTGCATTTTCAAAAATCAATTGTAAAATTTTCTCATCTTCAGTGGTAAAAGAAGAACTAAATAGATCACATATTACCGACCTTCTACCTAACCATTTTAAATTTGATTCAAATTTCCAATAATCATCTTGCTCTTCCTCAGAAAGCAAATTCAAATCATTATTTAAATTTATAACTTCATAAAGAAAAAAAAAACTCTTTAAAGATGAAGGACTTTGCATCCAAAAGTCTCTCAAAATGTCATGATAATCACATAATTTACTACTAGACGATTTAGTCTTCACCAAACCCATTATCCTTTTGAGCAGCAAACAAAACATATTTTTCGGCAATATATACAAATATCGATTCACTGTATTCATAAAAAAGTTTTGATAAGGCCAACTTAATAAATGAAATAATACCAAATACAACATATCTCGCTGGAAGAATACTCTTAACTGCTCCTCATTTAAACGACGAAGCATTGTATTTAGGTTTTATGGGTTTGCAACAGGCGTATGGTAGGGTTATCTATAGGGTAAAATAAGTAGGCGTTGAACCATATTGAGTATGCTCAAAACCTTCCATATCACTTATAAAATACATCAAATTATTTATAAAGTGCTTCAAATTATTTCGGCAAAAAATCAAAGCCTCCTTTATTTCTAACTCATCTAGCTCTTCAAAGCAGTTTTTAAAGAAACATCCTTTACTAAATTTTTTTCATTCATAAAAGACTTCAAAATTTTGCATAATGAAAAACTGTCCCCTTCTTCCATTATAATTTTGAGTTCTCCCATCAAAAGTGGGACCATAAATCGACCATCTCATTGTTCCCACCGATGCCTAAATCATGTTTATAAACTCCATTTTCAATCTTAGGCCTCTCGTCTTCTGATAGTTGCTTCCACAAACCAGGAATGGAATCAGAAAAACAGTAATAGCAAGCCAAACAAAATTTAAGGGATGGGCTTATTTCATTATCCTTTAAAATCTCCCTTGCAGCCTTTTCTTTATTAATTATTCCTTTTGATGTAAAAAAGGAACTTCTGAGGAAGTAACAACTATAATCCAGAGGCAAATCAAATACTTCCTTATGAAATTTTGCCCATTCTATAGATTGTGATAGGCAAAATATAACTACAGATGTTGGTATTTTTCTCAACCCAAAAGGCAATTTCTTCAATGTATTTAATATTTTCTCCCTCCACAATTATAAACCAATCTTCAGTTTCTGAGATCTATAAGAGGTCAAGATCTGCCAGCTTTAAGATTTCCTTTTAAACTCTAATTTGTTTGCAAGGGAAATGGCTATTTGAATTCCACAGGTCTTCCAAACAAGAAACCATTTCTGAAGAAAAAAATAATAATATTTATATATATATACATATATATATATATATATATATATATATATATGTGTGTGTGTGTGTGTTCGATTTCCACTGTGGTCCCCCGTGTTACCCTCTTAATAGGGGATAAAGCACGTTAAAGGTAGTTTATATATATATATATATATATATATATATATATATATATATATATATATATATATATATATATATATATATATATATATATATATATATATATATATATATATATATATATATATATATATATATATATATATATATATATATATATATATTAAGATGTACCGATACAGAAAAGAGGCCGATACCGATACTCTATTTTTTTAGGTGCCGATACCGATACTTTAATTAATATAATAAATACACAGTAATAAGATAGAACATTTGTGTACTGCTAGGCAACTCAGGATTGCATTCCCTGTACAACCAATACTTAGTCATTTATTTCATATTTGGTTGTGCCCAAGTATATTTATTTATAAATTAAAATAGTATCTTTAAGGAATAATAAATGCAAATATAATATTAATAACTTTTTATGTTTGTATTTATTCAAAAAATATTCCATTTCCATTTTCCAGTAAGTATTAACAAAGTTTAGCTACTAACTTTTATGTTTTAACATGATTACAATTTACAAGAAGATTCTTTAACTAGCTACAATATAAAGAATAAAAATAATGAAAGAGACCTCAATTAATCATCTGAAAAGACAAAATAAAAAAACGCTATTACTCAAACATGACATAATAATAATATACTCTTCAAGATAAAGTTAGATATCATTCAATACTCAAATTCAAAAATTCTCAAATTGTGATGCAAAAACATTAAGCTTTCAACTAGTATCTGGCAAGAACCTGTTCCTTTTTGGGGTGTTTACATTCCCACCTACACTAAAAATACGCTCGCTCTCGAATGATGAGGGAGGGGGTGATAATTATTTGCTTGCAAGCACTGATAATAATGGAAACCTTGGCCCATGTTCATGCCACCACATGAAAGGACTCTCTTCTGTAGGCAGCATCTCCATGTTTTCGTAGAGCCTCATCTCCTCTTTCACAGATTGCAAATTTGAATTATCTTTGCTCCTCGATGACTGTCTCTTCAGTTTTTTCGATGGGGTTCCTTGGTGTGATTCATTTGAAGGTGAATGAGATGTCAATGCAATGTCGGCCATGAACTTATCAAAGTCTAACATATCCAAACCTCTTCATCTTCAGTAGGTTTATTTGATGAAAAGCCACCATCGTCACTATCAGTGCTGTTGCCAGGGGTTGCTGATAAGGCGGCTTCCACTTCTGTGAATCTTTTTGTCACGCGAGCAAGCTCCTCGGTTATGCTATTTAAATGCATTCTAGAAGTGGTTCACTGTCGGAGATGCCATTCTTGTGGGGTTTCAGCTAGCTTAATGAATTCCTTATTAGAACCTTTTATTTTTTTTTTTTTTACAGTTGTCACCGCAAATTATGCAGATGAGCACAGACGCAGGCTTTAAAGTTAGGGAGATTAAATTGAGTAGGAAACACAGAAAATGGAAGAGAATTCCACAGAACAGAGGTGACAGGAAAGAAGAAAGCACCGCAGCGAACTAGTCTGGAGTTACAAATATCAACACAAAACTATGTGCCGACACAGCACCCTTTGTGCTACGAGGGCGTCGTAAAGGTGGTGGTACGCGAGTGGAAAGTTCCCTCGAGCACTTGCCGCTACTGTACCTATAGAAAAGAGATAAAGCACCAACATCGCGCCGCAAAGATAGAGGGTCAAGTGAACTAGAAAGTACAGGACAGTTTATAAGCCTTTTGGCCTTTGACTTTACCCTATTTAAAAGCCGGGTGAAACCAGAGCCCCACCCCCCAGATATGAGAGCAGTGCTCCATAAAAGGGTGGATGAGACCCTTTTATAGCTGGAGTAACTGAGAAGAGGAAAAAAAGTCTCGCAGTCTAAACAAAATTCCCAGTTTCTTTGAGGAAACCCTAGCAATCGTTGTGATGTGAGGTTTCCAAGACATTTTTTTGTTTATGTTAAGGCCAAGGATGTTTATATTGTCAACAGGAGAGACGAGAGAACCGTCGAAAGAGATAGGAAAGTTGGAAGGTGTCTTAGAGAGGGAGATTTGTAGAAGTTGGGTTTTTAAAGAATTAAATTTCACAAGGTTTAGACGACCTCACCCTGAAATTCTATCCAGATCAGCGAGAATAGAATCGGAAAGATTAAGACGAGAGGCAATTCTAGAAGTAAAAGAGGGAGCAGAATTGAAATGAGTTGAAGAATGAAGGATCGAGTCATCGTCATATGAGTGGATAGAGTTAGATGTGCAGATGAGAAGATCATTAATGAAAAGCAGGAATAAAGTAGGAGATAAGACAGAACCCTGAGGAACACCACTATTGACAGAAAAGGAAGAAGAAGTCGCCCCATCAACAACAGCCGATATTGAGCGATTTGAAAGAAAGCTAGACAAAAGTAAGCAAAGAGAAGGAGGAAACCCAAAGAAGGGGAGTTTGGAGAGCAGTGACATACCCGGTCAAATGCTTTGGATATGTCAAGCGCCACCACGCAAGTCTCCCCGTAGTTTCTAAGGGCGGAAAACCATAAATCTGTTAAATTGGTTAAGTATATCGCCAGTAGACCTCGAGCGCCGAAAGCCGTACTGGCGATCGGAATGAGTTTCCAGATGATCTAAGAAGTGAGAGTTGAGAAGGGTTTCAAAGATCTTAGATAGAATACAAGTAAGAGCTATAGGGCGATAGTTAGAAGGATCAGAGCGGCTTCCTTTTTTCGGAATAGGTTGGACATATGCGCGCTTCCAACACTGAGGGAAAGTGCTAGTATTGAGGCATAAAGGATATAGTTGAACGAGGGGCGGGGTCAGCATGGAAGCCCTCAAAACTCAGGGAGGAATGCCATCCGGGCCACCCGCATTCCTAACGTTCATAGATTTCAGGAGCCCATACACCCGATCAAATGTAATCACAGGTAAAGACATAGGACACCTGAGAAGAGGAGGAGGAGGAGGAAGAGGAATGACAGAATCGTCCAGGGTTGAGTTAGAGGAAAATAGGTGACCAAAGATCTTAGATCATTTGGAGTATTAGCAACAGAACCATCAGAGCGAATAAGAGGAGGAAAGGATAATTTACAGAAGTTGTTAGAGATGTTTTTGGCAAGAGGCCAGAAAGATTTGTCAGTAGGAGAGCCAAGGAGGTCAGCGCACTTTCGTTTAATAAAAGTCCGCTTTGCTCGTCGAAGAGTACCCCTGCAACGATTTCTAGCTGAATGAACATAAGCAAGAGTGATAGGGAAACGAGAATTTTTCCACACCCGATACGCACTGTCTCTAGTCTGAATGGCCAGAGAACAAGCACGATCGAACCATGGATTTTGAGGAGAGAAAGATTTAGTCGAAAAGAGGAAGGAATGAACCTGTTCATCCCATCAACGATTACAGCTCCCACTTTATCGGCAGAAGCTGAAGCGTCTTCAGAGTCAAAGCAGTCACTCCAATTATAGTTAGCGTAGAAGTAACGCAATGCCCCCCAATCGGCCCGATCAAAGTGCCGGAAAAACAGCATAGGGCAGCATGGAGCTGTTGGAGAGAAAGTATTAAAATTTAGAGATATAAGGTTGTGGTTAGATTTACCGATAGGAGTGAAGGTGGTGTATTTATAGAGAGAAGGACTAGTGGTGAAACATAGGTCAAGTGTGTTCAAGAATTGGTTGGGACGATCCGGAATGTGTGTAGGTTTTTTAATTAGTTGCTCCAGATCATTGAGAATACTGTATGTATAACAACTGCTACAAATTCCTTAGAGCATCCGGTTATTGTTACCTCTGCGACGCGGAAGTCCAATGTTCGAATCCCGCTGATGGAGAGTAAAATCTCCTGTGACTCATTCATTTAAAAAGCAACTGCTCAGTATCTAAATCAGTATGAGAGGAACCCATCCATTCAGTGTTGTGCAAATTGAAATCCCCTAAATAGAGGACCTCAGTATTTGGATGAAAAGATATGACAGTTTCGTGATAAGTAGTAAAGTAATCAAAAAAGGCATGAAAATCTGATCTGTTAGGAGAACAGTAGCAAGAAGCACAAGACTATTGTAGTAGAAGGAAGAAAAATTTTAAGCCACTGAACATCGAAGTTAGGAGATTCGAGATTTGAGGGCATTATAGGGGCGTTTATGTTTATAGACACATAC
>JABUQX010129407.1:0-5000 GCA_015478945.1 Trachelipus rathkii
CGGTACACTTCGTTCAGTTCCGGAACGGGTGTTTAACCGTTTTCGCATTTATCGTGAGAAACCTTTCGCGTTTACGTGCGTAAGTTTATATATATATATATATATATATATAAGGCCTTAAGGCTGCCAAGGCTTTCGACCGGATATGGCACGCGTCACTGCTCTCTAAGCTACCTTCCTTTAGATTTTCTCCTTCTCTTTGCTTACTCATGACTAGTTTTCTTTTAGATCTTTATATTTCGGCTCTTGTTGATGGAGCGACCTCTTCCTCCTTTCTTATCAATTGTAGTATTCCTCAAGGTTCTGTTCTCTCTCCAACTTTATTGTTACTTTTCATCAACGATCTTCTTAGCTGCCCTTCTAACTTTGTTCACTCTTTTGCCGATGACTCAACTCTTCATTCTTCCACTCATTTCAAATCTGCCCTCTCTTTTGCATCTAGAGTTGCCTCTCGTCTACAGCTCTCAGATTCAATTACTAATATGGTCTGAATTTCTCAGTGGGGTAACCGCAATCTTGTGAAGTTCAACTCTTTAAAAACTCAATTTCTTCACATCTGTCTCTCAAAAACACCTCCAAACTTTCCTATCCCCTTTAACGGCTATAACGTATCACCTGTTAACAACATTAACATTCTTGGACTGAACACAAATAGTGAATTGTCTTGGAGACCCAATTTCATTTCTGTTGCTAAAACGGCTTCTAAGAAGCTGGAAATTCTGTTAAGATTGCGTGAATATTTTTCTTCTCAGTTACTCCAATTATATAAAGGTCTTATCCGCCCCTGTATAGAGTACTGTTAATACATTTGGGGTGGTTCCGGTGCCACTCTTCTTTTTGATAGTGTTTGAGCGTATGTATATATCTTCCCTTTAACTTTTTGACCTCGTCAAAAAGTGAAAGGTGAATGATGCGGCTACGAAGGACGCTGCATGGCGACGGAAAAAAAATTAAAAAAAATAAAATTAAAAAAATAAATATATTAAAATAAAAAAAAAAAATTGCGGTTTTACACCATCTAAAGCAGTAAATCAGTAAATCACCCCACCCTACCCCTCCACACCCCATCCATGATCTATTGATCTATTGACTCAAGTTATATTTTGTATTACATAGCACAAAACTTTTATTTATTTTTATTTTATTTTGTTTAAAAATATAATTTTTACTAAAATTTTTATGCTTTTCGTGTTTATAACGTAAAAAATTTACGTTTTTACACACTCTAAAGCAGCAAATCAGTAAATCAATAAATCAAACCACCCACCTACCCTCCCCACCCCACCCCACCCGTGATCTATTGGTCTATTGATCTATTGATTTATTGATCTATTGATCTATTGATGTATTGATTCAAATCATATTTTGTATAACATAACCCAAAACGTTTATTTTTTTATGTTTATAACGTAACAAATTTGCATTTTTACACACCCTAAAGCAGCAAATCAGTATATCAAACCATCCCACTCTACACTCCCCACCCCACAAGTGATTTATTGATCTATTGATTCAAGTCATATTTTATATAACATAACACAAAACTTTTATTCTTTTTGTTTATAACTTAAAAAATTAGCGTTTTTTACACACCCGTAAATCAGTAAATCAGTAATCAAAACACCCTCCCCACCCTCATACCCTTCTGTGAATCTATTGATCTATTGATCAAGTCATATTTTGTATAACATAACACAAAACTTTTATTTATTTCTATTTTATTTGTTTAAAAAATATATATTTTTACTAAAATTTTTATTCTTTTTATGTTTATAACGTAAAAAATTTGCATTCTTACATACCCTAAAGCAGTAAATCAAACCACCCCCCTATCCTCCCCACCCTACTCATGATCTATTGATCTATTGATTCAAGTCATATTTTGTATAACATAACATAAAACTTTTATTTTTTTTTATTTTATTTTTGTTTGAAAATATATTTTTTACCAACAATTTTTAATTCTTTTTAATGTTTATAAACTTAAAAAATTAGCGTTTTACATCATCTAAATCAGTAATAAATCAGTAATCAAACTACCCTCACCTACCCTCTTCCCCTCCTCCCACCTTCCATGATCTATTGATCTATTGTTTCAAGTCATATTTTGTATAACATAACACAAATTTTTTTTATTTTTATTTTATTTTGTTTAAAAATATATTTTTAACAAAATTTTTATTCATTTTATGTTATAACTTAAAACACTTAGCATTTCTACACCCTTAAAGCAGTAAATCAGTAAATCAAACCAACCTCCCCTCCCCTCTCCTCCGCCCCTCCTCCCACCATCCTATGATCTATTGATCTATTGATCTATTGTTTCATGTCACATTTCCAGTATCATTTTGGATAAACATAACATAAAATCAAGTTCTTTATACACTGGCCAACGAATATATGCTAACGTAACAAAGTTTTCACATTAATAAAACTAAGAATCACATCAACCTGAACTAAGAATATAATGTACACCGACAACTAACACACCTTAAGCGCAATAAACATTTTAACATTAAAAGTTCCACACTTAACAACAGTAAAGTAACTAACATAGAATACAAAAACGTAACCTATTCACACTTTGTCAACCATATCTCTAACATATCAATGTTAATTTTACATTAACATGGTAATATACAACAAAAATTACTTAACAACAGTAAAGTAACTACATAGCATACAAAACGTAACCTATTCACACTTGGTCAAGCATATCTCTAACAATATAATGTTAATTTTACATTACACATTGTAATATTTAACACAAAAAAATTTATCATAACCTTGTCTAATTATCATAACAGACATACGAATTTATGCTAACGCAACAAAGTTTTTTTACATTAACATAGTAGTATTTAACAAAAATTTATTCATAACCTTACCTAACCATCATAATTGCCAACGAATAATTGCAAATTAACAAAGTTTTATCTCAAATATAACATAATAAGTTTCTTTGAATAAAATATCATAGTAAAGTGTAATAGTTTTCTGATTCTAAAGCATTAAATCAGTAAATCATATCGAAACATAACATATAAAATAAGTTTCTTGTAAAAATAATCAAGTAAGTTAAAATAGTTTTTACTATCCTAAAGCAGCAAAACAGTAATTGGTAAATCACACCAACACTGCCCTCCATACCCTCAAACCCTTCCATGATCTATTGATTCAGGTCAGTATCATTTCGGATAAACATAGCATAAAAATAAGTTTTTTATATACTAACCAACAAATATATGCTAACGTAACAAAGTTTTCCCCATTAATAAAAGCTAACCATAGCATAACCAGAAACTAAAGAATATACTGTCAACGATCAAACTACACACCTTATCGCACGAATAAACTACTACATTAACAAACTTCCATACTTAACAACAGTAAAAGTAAGTAACATAGCATACAAACGTAACCTATCACACTTTTTTCAAGCAATAATCTCTAACATATCAATGTTAACTTTTACATTAACATGGTAATATTTAACAAAAATTTATCATAACCTGTCTAATTATCATACTGAGCAACGAATATATGCTAACGTAACAACGTTTTTTATTTAACATAGTAATATTTATGAAAACTAAACATAACCTTAACTAACTATCATAATCCCCAACGAATAATTGCAAAATAACAAAGTTTTATAAACATAAAAAAATAAAAAAGTTTTATCCAAACATAACATAAAAATAAACTCTTTAATAAAATATCAAAAGTAAAGTTAATAGTTTACTGATTTTTAAAGGCAGTAAATCAAAAATCAGTGATCAAACGCACCCCGCCCACTCCACTCCTCTCCCAAACCCACCCTTCCATGAATCTATTGATCTATGATTCAAGTCATATTTCGAGTATCATTTTGGATAAACATAACTAAAATGTTTTTATATACTGACCAAACGAATATATGCTAACGACAAGGTTTTCACATCAATAAAGCTAACATATCATATCCTGAACTAAGAATATAATGTACAACGACAAACCTAACATACCTTAAGCACGAATAAACAGTCAACATTAACAAAGTTCCATACTTAACAACAGTAAAGTAACTAACATTGCAAACAGAACGTAACCTATTCACACTTTTTCAAATATATCTCTAACATATCGTTGTTATTTTTACCTTAGCATAGTAATATTTAACAAAAATTTATCATAACCTTACCTAATTAATTATCATACAGACCAACGAATATATGCTAAGGTACAAGTTTTCACTCAATAAAGCTAACAATCATAACCTGAACTAAGAATATAATGTACAACGACAAACCTAACATACCTCACGTATGAATAATCTGCTAACATTCACAAAGTTCCCTACTTATCAAAGGTAAAGTAAGTTCCCTACTTATCAAAGGTAAAGTAGCTAACAGGGCATATGAAACTCAATGTGTCCCCACTTTTCCAACATATCAGTAGCAGCTAAAGCAGTATTATCTAACAAAATCCTTAACAAAATGTCCAATCTATCAAAGATACCACATCTTGAACTATGAATTGATACTACCTACATCAAAGTGTCAATCATATCAAATATAACATCATTTTGAACTATGAATAAACGTAGACATTAGCAAAATTCTCGGGCAAACCTAACATTACTAAGCAAAAGCTTAACCTAAGCCCACGTTTCTAACACATCACCACCAGCTAACACAGTAATATCTTATGAAACTTATCATTTCTCTAACAAATCTAAGAACTTGATTAACTTTACGATGAAATTGAGATTGACAAATATAGGATTAATTTTTAGCTTCCTATACAACAAGTTTAGAATATTTAGTGGTATATTTCCTGGAGAGCCTAGGGTCTTTACGTTTACCTGAATATTTAGGTAAGCGGGATGTTAAACTTACGGTTATTTTAAGTCATTGAGAAAACGTTTGCTTTCTCACGCTTAGAAACAAAGTAGTTAACCCGTCTTAAGCTTTCCAGAATAGCGAATCTTAGGAGGAAGAGTCCTCGAGAATATTTAA
>JABUQX010129407.1:7500-15089 GCA_015478945.1 Trachelipus rathkii
ATATAACAATTTTTTTTTTTTTTTTTATACCCACAAAATATTTTTCTTTCGCAAAAAAAAGGAGAATGTCAAGGAGAAATTTTTACAGATTTTGCAAGCAGCTTTGGGAAAAAATGGAATATATATATATATATATAATTATTATAATATATTATATATATATATAATATATATATATATTATATATAATATATATATCTATATTATATATAATTATTATATATATTATATATATATAATATTATATATCATCGGATAAGATAAATTTCGTGGATAAATTGAATTTTTTTTAGGGGGCTGCGAGCCGACGGGGGACAGAGGGGGGACGAAGTTTCCCACCCGTCTTCCCACGCGGGAAGGCCCGAGAGACCTCGACTCCCTGCTATCCTCTTGCTGTCTAGGTTGCGGGTATTTCGTTAGTTAAAAAAAAAAAAGAGGGAACTAGCAATTTATTTGTAAACTGTACATATATGCCCCTTCCATGAAGATAGAATAAGATATATATTATAATATATATTATTATATATATTATATATATATATATATATAATATATACAATTATATATATATATATTTAATTATAATATAATATATATATATATATATTATATATAAAATATAATATATATATAAATTTATACCATATATATATATATATATATATATATATTAATTTCTCTTTGAGGAAAATAAGAAAAATCAAGCTTCGCTAGAATCATTCTAGCAAATTCTAGTATAAAAACTAAAAATTTTAGTTATTGAAATTTGACATAGTTATTCACAACAGAATAAGGTAATCACCCTGTAAATTTGGAATGACTACAATCTTTAGGTTGGATTTTATAATCTTTACAACTTTGCCCATTTTTTGCTACGCTTCATGTTTGGATTTCTGTCCAAATTTTTCAATCATTTTTCAATACTTTTCGATTAAATCATTATAACATCTGTAATAATGATTGCTTTTCGGGAGGAGAGGTATCTATGTATTCCTCAGACTCCATGCTTTATTCTGTGTAAATTTCTTTACATAAAATGGCCTGTTCGAGCTATAATGGCAGGTCAAAGGTCATCGATTTCTCAAAATAAAGTTTCGATATTTTTGGGGGTTTTCTAGCATCTAAAGCTTGAAATTTGATATCGTTTTGAATCAGGAAATTGCGCTGCATCTTCTGGTACACATAAAATTACTATTCTAGTGCCTGGTTACTAGTATCCATTAAAAAATTGATAAAGTTCTAGTAGGGTTAACTGCATTCTTTTTTTTATTTAGTAGTCAACAGAAACATTTGAAAATTTTTCCTTCGATGGTTTTTGTTCTTAATAGTGAGTGTATAAGTGTTTTTCTGACAACCGGAATAGCTTAAGACACAAACTCCCCATTTTATTTCGGGTAATTAACCATTTTCCTTCTATCCCTAATTTCAGATATGTAGGATTCAATGCAAGTCTTTCATTTCGGTATTAGAATAATTTTTTGATGAGAATATTGTTTCAAGGTGGGAAATAGCTTCTGCACCTCCAATCCGCTTGTTAGGGACGATTTTAGACTCCTCGTGAGCACGAGTAAGCCCACTTTGTAGTTATATCTCTCATTATCTCTCATATTATAATATTATATATATATATATATATATATATATATATATATATATATATATATTCAATATATCATCTATATATATATATATATAATACTATAATTATTTATATAATATATTTATATATATATATACATATATATATATATAATATATTTATATTTATATATATATATATATATATATATAATATTATATAAATATAATATATATATATATATATTATATATATATATATTATATATATATATATTATATATTATATATTATATATATATATTATTATATATTATATATTACATATATTATTACATCTTTTTTATATATCTACATATAATATATAGATATATATATATATATAATATATATAATATATATATATATTATATTATATTATATATATATTACATAAAACTATATATTTATAGTTTTATGTACTATAAGATTGTAAGAGTTTTGCCATAAAAAATGATATTTTTCCTTTTTTATGTTACCACAATGCGGGATGAGGACCCACTCTTACATTCAGTCCACCAACCACTTTCACCATCTTCCACCCCTTTTGAAAGAGGCTTACTATTGACTGACTATTGAGCATTGATTAATATATCAAGAGTGAAAAGAAAATCAGTAGTCGAATTCTATTATGGGTAGATTGTATTTTAAAAATAATAACATTTCGGCTCTCTCAGCAGACAGTCTGCTTCGTTTTTCGTCAAATATTTGACCAGCTCCACTAAAAAGTCGTTCGCTGGCAACACTTGATGGTGGACAAGCTAAGTAAGATCGGCTAACTCAGAGAGTTCAGGATATGTGTCCTTTTGCATTTTCCACCATTCAAATTGATCAGCATCAATGGCAATGCGTTTTTCTTTGAGGTACAAGTCTATATTGTGTAATATCAACGAAGATGGTTTCTCTTCTTCATCGTCACTGTTAGACGATAAAATTGAATGCATCACCTGGTTCAACAGGTTTTGCTTGTAGAGGGTTTAGAAAATGGCAATCTTGTTTTCTTTCTTTTCTTTCTGTTTTATTATTTGTTTTTTTCTTTTTGCAGGCGATTTTATGAATTCCTTAATTAATCGTCAACGGTTACTCTAACTTCTCGCGAATAAATTGAGAACTTGAAACAATTTGTTCTTGTATCGGGTCTACTAAAAAACGTGGCTAATAACCGTATATAAAATTTATCCTCTATGACAAACTGGGAACTTTGACTAATTTGTGGCCCATATGTCTCTTTCATTCACCTTCATTTGTTTATATTTTTCAGCTTGATAGTGTCAATAACGTCTTTAAAAAAAGTAGTTACATAGGGGAATGACCATCTGATAATGAGACGTATTTTTTTTGCTGGCTATTTTTTTTTTGGTAATAATCTCAAAAGGCTGCAGAAGAGATATACAGTCCGGTTAGAATCCATCTCAATTTTCCCTTGGGGTGTTAAAGCTTGATTTTATTTTCACTTGCGGTACAAAGAAAAGCAATAAAGTTTCAAATAGCTCTTTCAATCCCTTATCATCATGTTGGAGAGTGCTGTTTCACCACCAATCGGGTAGGTGTATATTATTTGTATAACTGAAAGCTGATGAGAATTTATTTTGGCCTGTGCTTTTTTCAGCTCCTCTTGCGCCATGGTTGAATGATTAGTGTGTCGAAATTGTTCTACATTTGGAGAGGAGTTCCATAACCGAGTTATGAGATTCTAATTCGTTTTTAATAGTAAGATGGAGTTGATGACTGGTACAATTTATATTATTCACACCAGAAAGGAAAAGGGCTTTCTTTATATTTGTACCAGCATCTCTCATTACACAGTGAACATCAACGACAGACAGATTCCATTTCTGCAACATAAGATCAAAAACTCCACTGATATATTCACCTGTGTGCCGCTCCGTTAGTGGTTCTGCACATAACACGAAATTTTGTCTTTTGAAGTCTTTATCAACAGCATGACTAGTGAGCGATAGCAATGAAACTCCTGACTTATTATCAGACCATGCATCAGTAGTAAAAGAAACCTTGGTAGATTGCTTGATATTACTAATTAAATCTGATAACTTGTTTTTAACACATTTATATATATTCTCACAAATAAGGTCTCTGTAATATTTTCTTTTGCAAAGTGGGTATAATGGAACTGCTTCCTTCATAAGTCGTACAAAGCCTATGTCTTCCACATGAGAAAAGGGAAGATCGTCCATTACCAGCATTTCTGCAATTCTCTTGTCAATGATGTTTGTTCTTTTATCATTACGATCCCATAATGTTTTCTTCTCAATACACGTCTTGATAGTAATGTTTCATTTTTAAAGCAGGTGTTGGAGATGCTTTCCTTTTTCTACTCTCTCTCTTTTTCTCTTCTTGCTCTATCAAAATTTTAAACTCTTCAGGATGCTTGCTTTGCAAATGGTTTCTCAAACCAGATGTTGTTCTCCCTTTTATAGAATAATTAGAGTTGCAAAGTTTACACTTTGCAGTATCATTACAGATTTTTTCAAAGAAACTCCAAACTTTACTAGCGTTAGACGCCATTACATAACAGCTATAAGAAAGTATCCTTGCGCAAAATTATGAAATATATCGGTAAGAGTCAAGCGCTCATAAACCCTCACTCGGACAAGCGTTCAAATAAATACTCGAATTGATACTGAGTCATAAACTGACTTCTCTGATGTTTCGTGCGTCGAGGACGTACTGCTCGTATAATATGCTGCGGTTTGACTGAGGTCCAAAACCATAGTAACTCCTAACTTCTAAAAGAAATGAATACGTTTATTTCTCAAATATGGGTCAAAGGTAGAAACATTGGTAAATATATAGGAGAAAATCGATGTCATACAATTAAGAACTATATTATGTTCATCCTTATATTTTAGTATGTTATATGATCCATATAATATTATAAATAAAATATTCGAGAAATATTCGGCAGTTAATGGCACCGCCAAATGCGATAGCGAAAAAGAGATCGAAAAACATAGAATTAATACGCAAATGCGAATAGCGAAAACGATATATCGACACTATCACTCAATCTATATATAATATATATATATAATAATATATTATAATATATTATATATTATATATATTATATATATACTTTATATATAGATATATATTATACATATCTAATATACCATATAATATACTATATATATATCTAATACATATACGTGATGCATTTCTTATTTATATAATAAAACCGGCATTATATGTTATATATATAATAATTAAGAGTTAGACTATAGAAATTTATCTAAATATATAATATATTATATATTACCTAAATATATAAACTCTAATATATATAATGAAGAAGAGGGAGAGCGAGGGGGAAGAGAGAGTAGAGAGAGAGAGATAATAGAGACTGAAATTAAAGTAAATGATTTAATATTTTTTTAAACTTTTTTTTACATTAGAAACGATTTCAAATGAAAACCACAATCATTTGAACTTTCGAAATCCCATTCAATCCCTTTAAAAAATCGATGAAACGGACGTAATATATTTACTAAAAGGTATTTCTAATAATTTTCTCTCTCTCCTCTCCCTCTCTCTCTCTCTCCTCTTCCATCTCACAATCCCGTCTCTCTCCTTCATCTCCTCTCTCTCCTTTCCTTCTCTCGTGGTCTCTCTCTCGTCTCCTCCTCTCTCTTCCCTCTCTCTTCTACTGTTCTCATCTTTTTCTTCTCTCTCTCCCTCTCGTCTTCCTGAGTTCATATATATTTTATATTATTTATATTATATATATTATATATAATTATTATTATAATAATTATATATATATATATTATAATATTAATATGAGGGTGTGCGGATGGTTGATTTTCACTATCCCGGATGCTGGATTGCCCCGATGCGGAATAGTAAATTACACTATCCCCGCGGATTGCGGCCTGGGATGCGGATATGGGACCATGCGGCTGCGGATGCGGATAGCGAAAGTTTAAGTTTTAGAATCCTTAGCCAAGGTACTTATCATATATATATATATATTATATATTATATATATAATATATATATATCTATATATTATATATTATATATTATATATAGTAATTATATAATATATAATATTATATATATATACCTGCTTGTGTACCCTCAATGATGGTAATCGCGTTCGGTCCAAACTTTTATTGCACCCCACCAATCTTTTTCCCCAGCCTCCCCATTTGGAAAAAGTTTAATTATATATATCATATGCTTTTGAATTATCATTCTTCTTAATTAATAAAAATGACCTCAAAAACTAAAGCTTTCTGAGGCCTTTCGAGGGAGAGTTTGCTTTCTTTTTTCCTTCTCTTTCGTTAAATTGAAAAGACTCTGCACACCGCTGAAAAGAACGTCACGTTGAGAAGACCTTTGTTGAGGGCAAATGCTAAGTAATTACCTGGCGGAGTTCCTGCAAGATGTGGAAACTTTTTAATTATCACACAGACATCAAACCATGGATCTTTATATTCAATTCCAAAAGCGTTTTCGTTTTGAAAATTATCTTTCGATCATCGCTGGCTAGAAGCTAAAAAAAGAACGTTCATGGATTCAGCAATGGTTTCGTTAACAGATTTGTATTTGTGTGTCTCTTCTTCTGTAATCTTTTCCTTTTTATTGACTGGTGATATTTCTACCTTTTAGCAGCATTTTATACTCACATAGGTATCCTAAATAAATTTTTAACTCTCTGTGAAACACGAAGTTCAAGAAATTTGGTTTTGTATCTAGGATCAGAAAAAGGAGTTGCTATTGCACATGCATAAGCGTTTTGCAAAATTTGAAATCTATTATTCTATCTCCAGCATGGGTGTTTCTGCCAAACAAGAACCTTCTGAGCTAATAGTCTTCAAACAGCTTAAGAGTAATAAAATTATCTAAAATCGCATTATCATTTTCAATCTAACAGTAACTGTCCAGGGACCTTTCAACCTTGTGTTGTTACTAAGGGTAGGGCCAGAAAGTTTTCAATTATTTCTCCCATCCTCTTAAGCATCTTGCGTTGCAGAAAGTTGGGGAACATTTATTTAGTCTCATAATTCATAAACGAATACTATCCGCTATCAGCAAAAAATTCATTCTGCGGATGCGATTGTGGAATGCGGATGAGAATATGATGCGAATGGATATCCGCTATCACTCTTTATTATAATATTATATAATATATTATATATATATATATATTATAATATTATATATAATATATATATAATATATATATATATATATTATATATTATATATATTATTATATCGTTATATATATATAATATATATAATATTTGTCGTTGCTTTGTACTCTAGCCGAGTTTCTTTCACAAGTGAAGCATCAAATTTATCTTAAAAAGCCCGCAAACTTAGCGCTGCAAAGATGTAACTTAGAAGTTATCCAATAGATAAAGCTATATACAACATAAACAAAATTTTTTATAAATAATGTATTATAAACAATCATTTATATTATAAAGCATTTTATAATAACATTAGTATATTAAAAAAAAAAACTAGATAATAAAAGTTAAAAACAAATACATTCTATATTCCAAAATAAAGTCGATAAAAATGTTCTCCATACAATTCATTTTCTTTATTTTGCTTCCAATAAATATAATAGTTTTAACTTATATATATTTGAGAAAATTATAAACACTTTTAATTTTTTTTTATCTAAACACAAAATATTATTTAAGCACAATTATTTCAATTGCTAGATAATACTTAGCGTTTTTGGTTAATTTTATTAACATCATCTTTAATATATATAAAAAGGTCAATGCCCTCTAGTCCAGTACATTAATTTTTGAAATATATAGATTTTTCTCGTTGCTTTGTACTCTAGCCGAGTTTCTTTCACAAGCGAAACATCTACTTTATTTTAAAAACCCGGCAAACTTAGTGAGGTAAAGATGTCTCATAAGTTATGCAATAAATAAAGTTATATACAATATAAACAACAATTTTTATAAAGAAAATACCATAAAC
>JABUQX010129408.1:0-10000 GCA_015478945.1 Trachelipus rathkii
TATTATTATTAATAGTATTTCATTGTATATATACTTATATATATCTTTATTAGATTATTAGTTATAGCTTATATTTATATTTATATTTTTATATAGTTATATTTATCTTTTGGTGAGCAGTTGTAGGGATTTCTCTCCATTGACTCACAAATAATCCATGTCATCTCTTCAATAGTAGCCATGTACAAGCGGCTATATACACACATGTACATCACTCAAAGGGGTTCTCTTTGTATTAGTTAGATTTTATATTAGTTTATTTATTATGTATGAATATTACGACTCTTCCTTGTGAATGCTTCCATTGTTGTAATACAGTTTGAGTTCACTCCTGATGCTACGCTTCGATGTAATTTTCTTTCTTTTGTTGGTTCATGTCAAGGTCAACGAGGCAATTAGACTCTTAAAATCTTGCCAAGAACATAGTAACAGACATTTGTAAAAGAATTCGGCTCATGATCAAGATTGGAGAATATTATGTAGTTTTTTGATTATAATAGATTTTATATTGTTTGTTCAATCTATTATCTCATCACAATGTCATTATATCAATTTACTGTGATAATCTTTATGGCCTTGTATGGTTTAAATTATATTAATAATGATATATTGATTGTCATTTCTATTTTGCAGCTTAGTGTATTATATACTTTTGTAACTTGATCAAATATTTCGATCATCTTAATTTTAAAAATAAGAAATAAGAAGTAATTTTATTTCTTTTTTATTTAATCCTTAGCTTAATTATTGTTAGTCTGTTATTATTAATTCGTTACTAAAGGTGTTGAACTATATATAAGAAATGTTGAACTCCCAGATAACTTGAAGCTCCCATACCTAACTGATCTGAAGAGTGGTCACAGTGACGAATTATTCAATACTAAGTATGCCTAATTAAGACAGTATGATAAATGTGGAAATATAAAAAGTGCCTATAAATTCAATTTAATTCCAAACACACACATAAATACAACAAAACAACCAAAAAAAACCGTTAGAATGCCAAGCTTAGAAAGAAATGTCACCCATGTATTAGTTCTAAAATACGAAGAGTGAACAACAATTAAGTCTATTAGTGACTCTTGGTTTCAATCAATTATTGAGTACACAGAACACACACACTCAAGCTAGTATGTTTATCCCCTCCGACCGAAGCGAGTAACTAGTAGAGATCACGGACGCTATCACAATATATCTGATTACAGAATTTCGGACTATTTTATTAGTTGGTGCAAGTGTAGAGCATGAAGTCATGCAAACTGGTGTGAGTTTCATCCTTCTCTTCCTTCCTTTAGGGATGATAAGGAAGAATGGAAGAATCTTAATCCCTAATCTTTCAGTAATCATCCTAATATGACTTACTCTAAGAATCGTATCTGAATGCATTTAGATTTATTATGTGGTTGATTCTCTTTGTGCTATGTATTCTGTTACATTGATCATTTTAACCGCTTAAATGAAATCGATTCGAATCCGAGGGAAGAGTAAGGTTATCTTGTTTGTGGGCATCGAAATTACCAAGCATATGATACATTCTGTATGAATACTCCCAAAATGACGATTGTTATACTAATCTGTTTGTATAAGGTAATTGTAAAAATTAGTCTATTGCACCATCGCTAGTTAAGCAGAATAGATTTAGTAAGTCTTTCAATCAAGGAATGAGGGAAGTAGTTAGCTTCTCAGTTCGCATTAGGCAGTTAGATAAAGGATATGTTGCTTCGTAATTGATCTACTTTCGATTTCGATAACGGACAACGATCAAATTTATTATAGAAACTCTTCTCTAACGATTTTTGCTATAGCAATTTCAGTATTTTCTTCTCTCATGACTATTAAGCTAGAGAAGATACCATGAATTTTGGAGGAATTATTATTCAGAAATTTGCCGACGACATTTTTAACAATTTTTTTTTATTTCTCCAAAAACGTGTGCTTTCTCTGTCCAATTTCTCCCCGCGGTTGTTAGGAGAAACGATATGGCAACCGTGTAAATAGCGTTGCGACCGTAGCAGAAGAGAGAGTCACTTCAAGCCCTAACAGAGAGACTTCAGCACTAAAGAGATGATTATAAGTCGTTTAATTATATTCTCTCCATGTAAAAATTCTTAGCTGCAGAGAATTTGTTATTGGTGTCAACTTCACCAAAAGCGTAAAATAGACTTAATCGTCTAAGTTACGATGTGTCCGAATGTTGTCTGAAGATTTCCTTTGTGTTGTCACATCCTACCGACTAGTCAAAAGTTGCAGGTTATTGGATAGGTATTTTTTCTATTCGTCAGTCATATAACAAGCTGTTGCGCTGGTCCATTAATGTTTACTAGATGTTGAAGTGTCTTATGTAGTTGTTGCCAATAAAGATATTCTTGCAATATTTTGTAGCCGGTCATTTTTAGATAAGGTCGATATTAGTTTCCAATTGTTTTTTGATCTATTTCTTCGATATCTGCACCCCCTTGGTTCAATTTCCTTTCTCCTATCCTACATACTAGATACATTCCACATTTTCATAAAATTTGATGAATGTGCCCTGTTGTACCTTGTGATGGCGACTTGGCTCCGGGCAGATGGAAGTAAATTATGGGGGTAATGTACGGATCTTTGTAAGTAAGACCTTTTGTAATATGTTATATACCCACTGCAAATTTTGTGTGAATAGATCTATATTTTGTTTGAGCGTGGGAAATATTAATATTTAACTATATATGTAGAAGATCATTTATTTTATAATGAGTATTAATCGAATGGGTGATTATAACTCCATATTATTTATTATATAATATAGTTATATTGTACTACTGAACTTATGATTAGGGTACATTATTTTTTTTAATTATATAATGTCACCATGGAAGATAATAGTATTTATCTAGCAGTATATGGTTTATGATATATGTATGCACGTGTTTGAATTATATTATTAATTTTTTATAATAATAATGAGTAATAGCTAATACTTAATAGGCATAATGTATTAGGTTATTTAGTAAATAATTTGGTATTATTATTATATTCGTGGTAGTCGAATTTGGAATTTGTTATTTTATATTAAATTACGATTTTTAATAGGAAATCGTGCAATTTTAACTTGTAAAGATATCGAAGTGGTCAAGAAGGGGTAATTAACAATGAAGTCTGTAGATCGAAAGTTATTTTATTAATGATGTATTGATGGGTGATCTCAAATTTGACTTTGTAGTGCAGTTGGACTTCTTGTTACTTGTGGGTTAGCTTTCTTCTTTCTCTCAACACTTGAGTCAACCGCTCCCTCATCAGGAGTCCTCCTCTTTTCGTACTTTTACATTTGTTTATTATTTCATGCTGATGAGTAATTATTATAACGAATAGATGACACATAATAATAATTAATGAATTGTAGAATTTATAGATATTGATAGCATTAGTGATGCATTGGTGCGGATTTTAGTAATCTATGATGTACATTGAAAACATGATATGCTTGTTGAAGTGGTCGACTTGTTTTTCCCCTTCCTATCGGATTGTTCGACTTTCTTGCTCCCCACTCCTATCATGGGGGAAGTAATGGCGGGAAGATGAAGTTGTTCGAATTTAGACTTGTGATCTTTCCTATATACTTGTTAAAACTAAAGATTAATAAAAAATGAATTTTGTATAATTATATGAGGGGGTCTGAATTCTCCCCTTTTTCTATAAATGAATATTGCATTCATTTTAGGTATTAGAAGGAGTTCTTCTCTCTTCCGTAAGCATTGTATTTGGAGATATCTATTTTAATATTTAAGAAATTTTTGCTATGTTTTTTTATTTATATATTGTATTTTATTGTTGGGAGTTTTCTGGCAACTGTCAGTTACATAAATCGTTTGCGTGTTATGTCGATGTTGTTTATTTTTGATTATTTGTAATTAACATTTCGATCAAGCTAGTAATTAATATTTGAATCCTAATTGTTTTTTGTTATTTTTTTGATTGTTTTTAAGTATTATTATAATCTAGATGGGGATTTTGCCTTCTTAATGCCGTAGAGTTGGCTTTCTGATATTAGATATGTTGGGGGGCCAGATTGAGAGTAGTCATGAGGAAATATGGAGGGCTGCAATTGAATGACTATTTTATTTTATTATAAATTATTAGGAAGTAATCAAAAATTATTAGTATTTGGGGTTTAGGTAGACTCTTTACGATGGATGATAAGGCCTAATACTTAAGAAAATTTATAATTTTATAACGTCCTCTATTATGGCTGTTACTTTTCTCAAAAAATTACTATCATTATTTTGGGTTCATTTTATTTGACTTTAGATGTCATTATTTATATTAATTTCTACCAGCACGAAATTACGTAGTATTTCTCATTGGTTAATGACGCTGTTGATTATTGTCGGTGAGACATGGTTCGGATATTCTAGATTCTTCCTTCTCTATTACGCGCTGTTCTTGGTATTCCGCTTTGCGAATATGAATTAGTTAATGATTTAATTAGGAAGTACCAAGTCTTGTTCTTAAATCCCTATGAAGCACCTAATTTAGATTTAAAGAATGATCAACTCAAAAGATGGCGCTTTATCTGTACAAAGTACAGGAAGAAAGGAGGCGTGGCTTATTTTGACAGCTGTGAGAATGGCTTTGTCGCTTCATTCACAACTTGAATGGTAAGTGAACTATAGGGAGGGGGGAGGGGGTAAAGATTGAAAAAAATACTATTGGTAGGGGGTGTTGAAGATTGCAAACTGTTGAATGAGGGGGGGAGGTGGTAGAGAGGAAGAACTCCTTGAAGGAAGAAATTGTGTGGCGAGTTGGCGGCAAATTACCCATACCATGTGAATGTCAGCGGCTCGCCGGATGACAATTGGGGAGTAGAAGCTAGCTCCGACATCTTTTGAGAGAAGCAAGGTAGGAAATTTCATAAATTTAAATTGTGATGCGCGGGGGTTCGATTTCGCGGGAGAAGCAATTGGGGTTTTCCAACTAGCTTTTTGCCAAAAGCCGGATGGCAGAGTTCGTTTAGTCGTTGATTTGAGATTATTGAACCAGAGATCAACCTCTGACAATTTTACTCTGCCTAAGATTAAAGATATCTTACTGCAATTGCAACATTGCAAATTGCTAACGCGGCTCGATCTATTCGGCAGGCTTACTATAACGTGCCAGTGAGCAAGGAAACAAAGAATTTTTATTTTATCTAAATTGCTTGTCCTTTTTGGTGTAACTATACGAGTTTTTAACTATTTAAAAAGGATCACAAGTGTTCATTCTTAAAGTGCCTGTTTCAAGCGCTTTCATGTCCATCTGCTTGAGATTTAAGGAAATGTTGATTGTTTATTTTAGATGAACAGTAATTAATTTTGCAGTTCGACTACTTTGGAGAACATGTTGCAATGTGGAGAAATTTTTAAGAGAGATTAAAGTTATATTGAAAATTTATATGGAGACCCAAAAAATGTGTACTTGATGTCGGAGAAACAGATTTCTAGTTTCAATAATTAGCGAGAAGGGAATTAGCCTAGTAAGGAAGAAGATCGATGCAGTGGTGAATGTTGCAAAACCAACAACTATCAAACAACTTAGAGCATTCCTCGGTCTATATAATTTCTGCCGAATTAACATAGTCGGAGCGGCCCAATTGTTGCAACCCCTAACAAAAATGTTGAAGGGAAAACCTGCCTCCAATAAAAGGATTTCCTGGGGAGTGGAAGCAGACCGGGCATTTCAAGAAGCTAAAGCGGCAATGGTGAGTCGCGCACCCTATTGTTCTGTTCGCTGATGAGAAAAGCTGAGTTACTATTTATGCGAAGGTTGAGCGAGCTCACATAGCCGAGCGCTCTGAATGCAGGAGAAGAAATGATCAGACGAATTTTCGGCACTCTACAGTACCATACTGACTGAGGTGGAAGTGGCACTACCACAGTTGGTTAAGGAGTTACTATGCGTCAACAACAGTTTACAAAATATGCTTACTTAATTGCAAATAGGAGAGTTAATATCTGTACCAGCAACAATGGGTTGATCACAGCTTATACGAAAAAGAGTGCCACAAAAGTTCATAACATTCGGGAAATAAATTTATTGAATGCTATTGCAAATTTTGACGTTGAATTTAAATTGGTCTCTAAGGCTAAAAATAAATTGGCGATAATTTTGAATTGGCTAACGAAAGAGATAAAATTATAGAGGCTGGGGATTTGCAATTGAAATTAGCTTGTATAGAAAATGGGGAGTGGGCGTGGCCAGAAGAAATGGCCATAGAAACGGAGTTACAACTGGAGGAGGAGTTTAGTGAATGGAATTCTCAGAATTCCATTTGGAAGGTTAAACCCTTTAAATCGAACGTTAAAAGAGCAAAACCTTACTGGAATATTAATAATAATATAAAACGATAAATAATAAAAAATAAATAATTAATAATAATCAATAATAATAATAATAATATAATAATAATATTTTAAATTTAAAGTAAAATCATTACTGTAAAGTTGACTATTCAAAATTAAATTAAAAATAAAATTCAGTTTAAAGTAAAAAGTCAAATTTCATATTTTGATATAGGCTACTGAATAATAATAGAGAAGAAAATTAATAATAATAATAATAATAATAATAATAATAATAATAATAATAATAATAATAATAAATAATAAATAATAAATAATAAATAATAAATAATATAATAATGAGATAATAATATAATAATATAATAATAATAATAATAATAATAATATAATAATAATAATAATAATAATAATAATAAAGCGATAATGGTATAGGTAGTAGTAGTAGTAATAATAATAGTATAATAATAATAAGAATAATAATTAATAATAGTGGCAATGATGGTAGTAGCGAAGCTGGTAATGTAATGACTTTGATGATTTTGTAATAAATACTATAAAACTTACAGTAAAAAAAGGGTTAAATGGAATGATGAAGAAAATAACAGGATGGTGTGATTTCAAAGAGAATAGCTATATAACCGGAAGAATGATGGTGTAATGATAAGGGACCTAATAAGGGGCTGAAACTAGTGGAGTTGAAGCCTGTTAGCAAGGATTCATCGCTCGTTGGGCGAGGCTGTTCCCTTGCGGGTTGAGCATCTCTACAGTGCGACAGCTAGAATATATTAGTACCCATGTTTTGTGAGGGTGGGATGTCGTCTAGTTGTTGGTTTTCGTGTGGCGTTGGTTGTTTTGTTCTGCTGGTGTTTTTGGTTAGTTTCTATGTCTTCGTTGGGTGATAAATCTGCTGTGGTATGAATAGTCATGAGGTAGGAAAAATACATAATAGCAAATCACTTGGGATTAAACGGACCTTGACTAATTCTGAAAGCGGATTTCGCCTTCAGATTTATGCATAGTAGAGGTAATAAAAAATTTTATACAGAGTTGTGATGTCTGTCAGAAAAACAAGCGTTAAAAGGATATCTCCAGAATTCGGCAGATTTAAGGAAGTTTCGGAGAAGTTTGACACCCTTCATGTGGACTTATGTAAGCTTCCGTATAGTATGGGGTTTAATTATCTGCTTGTTTTTATCGACAGATTTAGTAAGTATCCCTTCGCCTACCCTCTTAGGCAGGCGACGGTCGACTCGGTGTTGAATGTGTTAGTGGGCGAAATTTTTCCGTTCTGTGGCTCAATAAAAAGGCTCATCTCGGATCGAGGAAGCCAGTTCACTGCCAAAATATTTAATGACGTGTGTAACCTACTCAACATAGATAATATTATCACGACGCCTAATTCCCCTCGTTCGAACGGCCAAGCAGAAAAATTAAATCAAGCTCTCATAGTGACACTAAGGTGTATGATTAATGATAGGGAGAATGAAGGGTTAAAATGGCCTGAAATTTTGCCTTGGGCACTGTACTGTTTGAGAATTAGCCCTATAAATGACCAAGGGGTCACCCCCAGTGTTCTTATGTTTGGCCAAAATTTATCAGTGCCAGGAAGCTTGTTACAGAAGGAGGCACTCAGTGCCACGGTCAGTCAAAGTGCTTATTTGAAGAAATTAGTGGCCTTAATGCGTAGGCCTTTGGCACCACAGGTTGTATATAAAAATAAGAATATATTTGTTCCGAAGGATCTCCACAAGGCAAGGGCCGTGTTAATAAGAAATCAACAGTATAATGTAGGGAAACTCACAGAGAGGTACTCGGGACCTTTCAGGGTGCTACGAAAAAAGAATAACGTTTATATTTTTGAAAGCATGGGAAAGAGGCGTAGAAAATTTAAGAATGTATGAAATTTTTCATAACATAATCCGACAAGGGACGCTGGAACCCAAGAGAAAAATAAGGTTAAATAAAAAAAAATATATATATACAATAATAATAAAGAAACAAGTAGATAAATAAAAAAAATATAAAAAAAAAAAAAGAGGAAAGGGCTTCTTAGTCCTGCATGCAATTCTTAGAGTTAGAGGTAATTAAATTGATACTATTCCTTCAAAAAAAAATCGTCTTCTTTCAGCCTAATCTAATGCTATGGCCAAGCGCATGCTGCCTAAACACTAAATAGTAGTAAAATTGTCCCCTAGCGTGTTCCATTACAAAATGTCAACAGAGGGTTGTAGATAAGGATGAGTTTGGAATAGTCAAACGCCCCTCCCTCCCGCAGGTGGGGATCAAAGAAGGTCTTTTATGTTATTATGCAACAATGTACTGTAAAAATAGAATTTGTATTTCTTTATAATAATGTCAAATTAGTACTCAAAAAAAAAAAAAAAAAACGTGTGAGGACGGGATTTCTCCCTGCCCTCACAATAATCCTGTACACCTCTCATAGTAGCTTTGTACACGGCTATATACACCTGTAACATCACTCAAAAAGGGGGTTCTCTGTATGTTAGATTTTAATTGTTATTTTATTATGTAAGAAAAATATTTAACGACTCTTCCGTATGACTCCATTGTTGTAAAAGTGAGTCACCCTGAATGCTACCCGAGAATGCCTGGCATTCAAGGGAAGCGAGGTCAGTTAGACTTCAAGTTACAAGAAGAGAGGTCGCATTAAGCTTCGGCTCGTTAAAAGACCGGAGAATTGTGTTTTGATTATAGAATTTATAGTGTCAACTCTCACAATCTTATCAATTACTGTGAACTGGCCTTGTGTTAATTAATGAGTTGATTGCATTTTAAATTGTTCTTAACATTGATGCCATTATTACTATTCGATTCACTTAATTTTAAAAATAAAGATAAGAAGTAATTATTCCTTTTTATTACCACTGTATTAATTCTTCAAGGGTTGATACATATATATATATATATATATATATATATATATATATATATAATATTATTATATAGTCATATATATATATATATATATATAATATATAATTAATATATATTATATATATAATAATTTAATAAAATAATCTATAAAGCTAAAATGGTGTGACGTGACACTATGTGTGCCAGTCCGCGGCTACGAGAGACCTTCCACCTATGTGTGACTAACAGCACAGTTGTATAATGGAGAGTAATATATATATTGTATGTATATATATATATATATATATTATATTCATATATATATAGTATATAATATATATATATAATATATATATATATTATATATATATATTATATCATATTATTAGATGAAATTTCCTAAAATGTATTAAAAGATATCCTATGGTATTTGACTCAATAGCCTCGGTGACACAGTCGAAATAAATAAAAGGTCCTAAACCAAAGTGGTGGAGAGATCTAATCCGCTGTGCCGACTGGCACTCGATCTAATACCAAATTCGATAGATGTTTTAAAAGTGGACGTCCAGTAGCTATGGTGATGTGGACAGTCACACGTCACGACAGTTGAGCGATGTAGAGTATGTCTAGTGACGAGTGAGCTTCTTGTGCATTCGACGCGGACGGTTCAACAGTGAGCCAAACGGGCGCGGTCCCCAGCAAGGGGACACCCCCCGGGAATGCGCGGAAACCCCGGAAACATTAAGTACGTGACTTAATCCACATTGAGAAGTAGCACTTTCCAAGTGTACTAATAGCTTGTTGCTTAGCTC
>JABUQX010129408.1:12500-20803 GCA_015478945.1 Trachelipus rathkii
AAAAGAGCTTCAATCTGACATTGACTAATGCCCAAGTCAATTAAGGCATTTTTAGCCATAACTCATTACTCAGATTCAGCTACTCACAGTTGCTCTTCTCTATTGTTACTCACGTCACTTTTATTCCCTCCCTCACTCCCTTATCCCCCTCCCTCCCTCTCTTTGCAAAAGTCCTCCCCCTCAAAGTGATTGATGACACTGAGTTTTGAAAGAGGGAGGTAGAGGAAGAGTTGCGTCATTGCCGCGTATTCAACTGCGGCTTTTGAAAGATAAAAAAAATGGATGTCAGCGAAGACATTTATTTCACAAGAGCGTCATTATTGCTAACCTGCCACTACTGTCTTTGTATGAGGGAGAAGGAAAGGTTGCCAGAAAAGTTGCCACAATACTGAAAAGAACCTTTTTCCTAAAGCTTTCATTTATTTTAAGATTAAATTTGCGTGCGGAGACATGGGAATGAATGGTCACCCAAATACGTATCACAAGTCATAAATAAACATATTTTTTTTTATAAAAAAATATATATATATTTTACTGCCAATCGAAAAGCAAATTTGCATATGTTTTTGATATATGACTTTGATAATTTATCATTATTATGAATATTCTCTTACCCGACCAAATAAAATATTAAGTTATTTTTTAAAATAGGTTTTTCATAAAATGCTTGCAATTTTACTTTTGGAATATAATAGACATTTGGTTATCAGATTATCCCCGTTTGTATTTATTTTATTTTTGAGAGTGGACCTAACTGATTAAGGACATATGCCGTTCGAAAATGCTTATTTTTTGGGAATGGACTTCACTGATTAAGGACATACGCCGTTCGAAAATGTTTGCTTTGTTAAGCGTGTTTCTCTGTGAAACAACAATTTGTTTGAAGCATTGAATATATATAATATATATATATATATATAATAATATATATATATATATATAATATATATATATCCTTCGTTTTTTTTTTTTTTTTTTTTTTTTTTTTTTTTTTTTTTTTTTTGTTTTCTTCTTTTTTTTCTTCTTGTGTTGCGTCTTTATCTTTTTTTGTTGTTTTTTTTTTTGGTTTGACTTTTTTTTTTATTTTTTTTTGAAGAGACGATGGATGAGAGAGATGAGAAGAGAGACGAGAGAAGATTATGATATTAGTATATATATATATATATATATATATATATTAAATTCATGTATATTTAAACCTTTCTACGTCTCTATATTGTATGTCTATTTATTCTATTAAATATATAAAATGTGTATGATATATATATATATATATATATATCATATTATGTTACATATACTTACAACTCAAGAAGAACTACAATCCATATTTGAAAATCTACAACAGCTACAGGAAAAAGGAATACATTGCTGGAATCCTGGCACAAATTTTACCGAGGAAACTGTAAAAAAAATAAAAAACAAAAAAAAAAAAAAAAAAAAAAAAAAAAATCATATCTCGAAAACTACAAAAGCTACTGAAATGAAATACATTTTTGGAATCCTTGTAAAATTTTGGTTCGGAAAATGTAAAAAAAAAATTTAAAAACAAATTAAACATAAAAATTGGCTATTTTTTTTGTGGGGGGGATATTACATAGTATATATTATTTATTTGTAAAGGTATTACACGGAATTTAGGGGGCTCGAGCGACGGGGAACACAGGGGGGACTTTTCCATACCCGTAGGGAGGGGCGGAGGAAACCCCGCGACACCCAAATACCAAAGAGGGGGTTCCGGAGACCCTCCCGGAGGGGGGAATTAGTCCTACTCCGGGATTCCCGCGAAGGCCGAGAGACGCGATCCTGCCATCCGTGGGTATACCCTATGGGTAAGTTCTTTAGTTAAGAAAAAAAAAGCAAAATTTAAATAGAAAGTCTATTTATTTAACGAGTAACCAATAAAAGGTCTCTTAATAGGCTCTCTAATCCTATTACTATAATTATTATAACATAATTTTTTTTTTTTTTTTTAACTTTTCTTAATCCAAAATTTTCGAGGATTTCAAAATTATTCCTTTTCGCTGTAGCTATTGTAGTTTTTGAGATATAAATTTTTTTTTTTTTTTTTTTTTTTTTTTTTTTTTTTTTTTTGCATTTTCGCAATAAATTGGACCAGCATTCCAGCAATGTTTTCCTTTTCCTGGTAGCTGTTGTAGTTTTGAGATATGGATTGTGGTTCTTCTAGAGTGCTGACCATATATTATATAATATAATAATATATTATATATATATTATTATATATATATTATATATATAATATATATATATATATATGATAATATATAATATATATATATATAAATATAAATATATATATATAATATATATTTATATTAATATCGAGAGGCGATTCCTACCTCGGGCTGCTCGGCTTAGCCCAATAATTAAGACATTAAGACATTTAAGAATTAGAAACTGAGTAAGAAGGCCATGGGCCTATTCGGACTGTCCCGTCAAGTGCCCACACCAAACATGATCATGCCAAATCCAAAAGACCCTAGGGATTGTCAAATACTCTAAACTAAAATCTACCAATTTGGCTTAGTCAAAACTAATGATATATATATATATATATATTATATATATATATATATAATTATATAATATATATATATATAATATATATATATATTATATATATATAATATATACTATATATATATTATAATATATATAAATACCCAACCATCCACATGCATTAATAACTAAGTTATGGTTGCACATGCCATCTAACATTAATAATATGTAAACTAAAAAACCGCAATTTGGCTTCGTCTAAATATATTTATAAGAATACCCAACCATCATATCCCATCAACCTTTTCTTAATGTTGTAATCCGAGTCACACTCAACACCTCCTGTGGCAAGCCCATCAAAAATTAACAACTCTATTACTGAATGCATGCTTTCTTATATCAAGATGGCAGGCTTCTTCTTAATTTTCTTATTACGCCCCCTCCTGTTCATGCTCTACTATGAAAAATTTGTTGGTCTCCGTATTTCAATAGATCTATGTAAATATTTTGTAGACTTTGTCTCATGTCCCTCTGAGAAATGCCTTTCTTACGAAAAACATTCTAACTCTTCAGCCCTCCATCATAGCTCTTACCCTCAAACCCAAAATCATTCCTTGTTTGCTCTACGTTGCACTCTCTCAAGCATATCTAAGTCTTTCTTAAATAAGGGGCCCAAACTTTTGCAATACTCTATTACTGGCCTTACATAGCTATTATACAGTTTAACTTATTATTTCCTTGCTCTTGTAAACAACATTGCGATTATTATGCCAGCATTTTATTGTTTATTCTTTGCTTTCAAACCTGATTAGCTACTTTAAAATTACTGCTTATAATCACACTAAATCTTTTCTTTGTCCACAGACTCAAGCCAATCCCATTCATTCGTATTTAAAACTTTTATTTGAGAAACTAGGTGAAACCTTACACTTTTAACTATTAAAATTCATTTTGCCATTATCTGCCCACCCAGAAGTTTATCAAGATCATTGAAATCTTTATGCATCCTTCATATTCTAACTGAGGTGGCCATTTAGTATCATCTGCAACGTTAGCACTTGCATTTTAAATCCCTTGTTCTAAATCTTTATATATTGAGGAAAATAGTGGCCCAGCACTGAACGCCTGTGGGACACCACTCTTCACATTTCCCATGATTATTTATTGCCATTAGTTGTACACACTGTTTCCTATTTTGCAACCACTCTTTAATCCAACATCGTACCAACTCACCTATAAAATTGGCATAACTTTTCATCACTTATGTGGGAACCTTATCAAAAGCTTTACTAAAGTCTAAATATACAAACAACTGGATCTCCTCGGTCATTGCAGTCAAGTAATGTATTCATAAATTCTAAAAGGTTTGTCTGACATGACCATATCTACCCTTGTCTTGAAACCCGTGCTGGAGTCATACAATGACCTTGTTATTTCTAAGATATTTCTCTATATGCCTTTCAGTACTTTTTCCAGAACCTTTACAACAGAGAATGGTTAAGCTATGGCCTATAATTTCCCAATAGAAACGATAGATCTACAAAATTTCATAGTTGCCGATAAAATCTTTCTTTTTTTCCGAACATTAGTCATATGAAAGAAATTATAACATAATATAGCATATAAGAATCTATTAGAAAATTATTATTAAAAAAAAAAAATTAAAGAATAATGCTTTTTTTCACTCGATTATAAGCTGACTGCCGAGCTCTCTGAAATAGGAAGTGAAAAACATAACAGTTACCATAGAATATATTTTATATTAAAGAATCTGCGTAACATTAGCAGTAATGAAGTATACTAAATATATATATATATATATATAATATATATATATATCTATATATATATATATAATATATATATATATCTATATATATATATATATATATATATTAATATATATAATATATATATATAATTATGGAGAGAGAGAGAGCCCGAGTTGTAAAAAGTCTTACATGGGTCGCCGCTGTGATATATATATATATATATATATATTATAATATATATAGTTATATATTATATATATATTACAGTATAAACAAATCGGTTGAACCTATATTTATATATATTTAACCTTAAATCTTTCACTCTTAATATTCATGATTCTAAGTTTTTTTATCTTTAATATAAAACCATAAAAGGTAATTTAAATTTGAATGTGAATATAAAATATTTAAAATATATATATATATATATCTATATATATAATATATAATATATATATAATATATAATATATATATATATATATATATATATTAATTATATTTATAATATATATTATATATATATATATATATATATTATATATATATATATATCTATATAATATATATTATCTATATTATATCATATATATATATATAATATATATATTATATATATATATCATATTATATATAAGCTATATTGATATAATTATATAATATATATATATATATCAGAGGTGGGAACTGCGCAAATTTTAAACTTTAGAGCGCAAACGCAAAAGCGCAAAGTGGGAAAACTTAGTCCGCAAGCGCAAAAGCGCACAATTTTTCAAAAAATTTAGTCCGATGCGCAAAGCGCACATGTCCGCAAATCAAATTTTTTATTAAAAGTACAAATTTAGGAGCGCAAAAAAATAAAAAAAAAAGCACAAGTATTTAAAGATGAATTATTTTTAAATTTATTGAAGATGCAAATGATATATAAAAAAATGAGAAAGATTTTAATCTTATTCAATTATCTGTGATCTCTTCCTCCTTGCTCTCCAGTTGCATTCTGAATAGGGTCATATTACCCTTTAATAAAAATAAATAAATTTTTCAAAATTGATGGATGCCATGGTTGCCCTCTTTGGTCTTAGAATATCAGAGCCTTGACTTAAACAACCTCTCCACGGCAGCCGAGCTGGGTAATAGGGTATTATACTTAATAAACAAGTCCACCCAGACCTCTTGGTATTCACATGGAAACAGGTTCCCAGTGAGAGGGGTACTGTGGTGAAACATTTACTGCAGCCCAGCTATCCGATTTGTCCGCAACTTCTCCCCCAAAGGCTGTCTGCCTGGATATATGGAACCCTTCAGTTCCCTGAACATATTTTTAGAAATGGTATCAAAATCAACTCTTTTTTAAGTTTCATTTGAACATTATGTCAGTGTATTGTGAAAATATGTTTTAATATATTATATAATATATATATATATATATAATATATTCTATATATATATATATATATAATATATATATTATATATATATATATATATATATAATATATATATATAATATATATATATATATATATCTATATCATTAATTAAAAACTTATAAAAAAATTTTAAATTAATATATTATATATATGTATATAATATATATATATATATATATATATATATATATATATAGTATATATATACCCACATTATATATTATATATATATATATATATATATATAATATATATATTATATATATTATATATATATAGTATATATAATACAAGAGATGCTTAAAGTTTGTTTCCAAATTATAAAAAATAACTCACCATAAAGGGTCATTTTCAGACTCAGTCCCATCACCTTCAGTTAATGTGGACAAGTAAGATTCGATGCAATATTACCCTTTATATTCTTGAGTATCTGCTGTTGGCAGCTTGGACTTCCCCTCATTTCACTACCTACCTCGGTTTTGAAGTGAAGATGCAGGGCTGTTGCCATAGCAAATCAAAATCATCAAAAAGACTGCTGAACCTCGGTTCAAAGCCCTTTTCTTTCCCTTTGTTTGGCTTTGGTGTGCTTTAAGCAGTAGTTGACTTAAGTTTTGGCATAGTAAATCTTTTCCACCTCTCCGTTGCATTTACCCGATCTTTGTCCTTGAGGATGAAAGAAACTTTAGGGCAATAGAACTCCCAGCGAACGCTTCTTCTCTTCTGCAACATATTCAAGCTAACAGAATGGCGCGTTAATTTCGATGTACTCCCGCAATTACCTCCTTAATCTTTAACTTAAGTAACTGGAAGACAAGGCTTTTCTTACATAAAATGTTGTTGATATTTCTGCGACCATTCCAAGGTTCTTAATTAAGCAGATCTTTTTTAATAGAATGTACTATGGAGTTTCCAGCGAGCAAATCACTTGGTGTTTTAAAGTTTGTTCCCAACTCCTTCTTAATTCTAACAGCAGTTGTTGTTTTCCTGTTTTGGGCATTTCACAATTCCTGTGCTTTGGTAAGTTTCTTAAATCGATCCTTGACACTAGAGGACCAGCGAGGAACAATTGAAACATCCTCAGTAGCCAGATGTTACCATGTGTAGAAATGCACTGGGCGATTGTAAATTAGGCCTAAGTGATTCATGTTCTTCACAGAAATTTTTAGCTGGAGAGGTTTTGTCTGCAGAACTCTGTGTCACTACTTGCTCCATCTCTTACGCTTAACCACTATGCTCTGCAATCTGTGCTGTTTCTTCTTCCTCTTTGCGTCAACACGTTTATCTGCATGAGCATCCCACGAGGCTGCCCAGAATTAGCAGCTTACCTGTTGTAATGCAGACAACCTGAATATAATTTTTTTTTATTTAGGTTGTTTCTTATTAATTTGGATTTATAATTTTTTTCAGCATTACGTTTTTATTTCATATTGATTTTTACTAACTAATCTCAATGCCAATATTGTTAGATGAATATCCGTAATATTGTTTGCTAGGACTGTGCTGGTCTGAGAAAGATAACTTCTACAGGCAAGAGAGCCTTCTCTTCTCTCTCTCTCTCTCTCTCCATTCTCTCTCTCTATCTCTCTCTCTCCTCTCTCTTCTCATTCTCTCTTCTTCTCTCTCTCCTCTCTCTCTCTCTCTCTCTTTCTCTCTCTCTCTCTTCTTCAAGTAATTCAAATTAATCAGTGAACGTAATCAGCAGAAACTCTGTTGTTGTTCCAGTCCAGCTGTCTCGGTTGTGGCGTATAATACCTTACTGATGAATGTGGTTTAAAATCAGCTTCTACTTATGCATATAACAATCAAGATAACTCGTCACTTTCTCTGTTTTCAACCTCTATATCTGAGTTCTGTAGGAACAGAAATTAGACAAAGAGGTCGACTCTCCAATTGAATAGGTCCATGTCATGTAGCGAAATCAAAAACAAAAATATTTGATGAGAATGATATTAATGACAAATGAACTTGGTATTTCAAATTCGAAAATTTTGTATGGACTGTATTCTGTTAGTTTTTTAACCTGTTAGTTGTGACTTGTGACACCACTTATTTAAAATAAAACACTTACTTATAAAGAAACTCAAGAGCTCTCTTCTATTTAAATATTTTCGACATAGACTGGAGAATGATGGTCTGATGTTTTTTTGCTGGGTGTCTCACTGTCTGTTGAGCACCTCCGCTCCGCTTAGACCCTCCATCAATTGCAGTACAAGCTCCTTGGTGCAAAGAAGATGTTTCGGTAAAACTTTCAAAGCTAAAATCTTTATTCATATAAGTTAATTTTAAATATTTATGGTGATTTTAATAAATTAAAAAGAAATAAATTCAAATAAAAGTATTCGGTATAAGTTACGATCAAGCTATGTGTTGATTTAATGTCAAAGCTGAAGGTTTTTTTTTACCGATTGGGCAGATTCAAATCTTTCCTTGAACATTCATTATTGCCTCAATAAATGCTTCTTCTTGCTCCTTGACAGACCCAAGTACTTTGATAAGATAGGCCATAGGTGCTCCAGTCATCTTTGGCCTTGATTTTTTTTTCAATGGGAAGTAAAGGCAGATCAGTCATAATTTAAAGATTCG
>JABUQX010129410.1:2500-24521 GCA_015478945.1 Trachelipus rathkii
TCATTTTCTATATATTCTTTCCACTATATTAGGCCTCTTTATCACCTCTTTGTTTAATTTAACCTATTTTAGGTCATTTCTTTCTTTTTTCCTATTTATTTCTATTGCACTCCTTCTTGTTCAACTAGTTACTACATTTATCTGAAAATTTGTTCCATCGCTGCAAGATAAACAAAGCATGCTGAAGTAGTTGACTTAACACAAATCCTTTTGCAAAATACAACATCATTGCTGCAAGAAGAAATTTTTGCAGTTTATTTCACAGTGAATAGTGGAATTTATAAGACGAAGAATATAATTGAAGAAGAGTTCATCATCGATCTTCTTCATTTTGTAAGTTCATGGATACGCAAAGAAATGAATAATTTTTGTCTGGTGAAATAACTGAAAGTCAGCAGTGGTTTTCATAATATGGTAGAGTGCAATTTAGACGGCAGCGGTCAAACTTGGAAAGAAGAGATTCAACTACTTTTCGCATACACGCATTATACTTCTGCCTTCTTCCATCCTGCAACCAATTAAAAATTCTTCCACGATTCAAATCATCGTCTATTCAAATACCGCAAGATTATGACAAATACATAGGCGTAATTTATTATCATATTTGATTTTTTCCATTGCTGCTTCCGTCTATATTATGTACCACACCCAAGAAAGCATTTATTATAAACAACTGGCAGAATACTGATGGCTACTTCACCAAAGAAAGCGTCGATGGTAGAGAACAGGAATAAGTCATACAGTTCGAATTGTTTGCAGAATTCGGCTCCAGCCAGTCCCTAAAATTGTATTCATCTGGAAGCATGCTACCTGATATCACCAAAAGTCGATTGGGTACACGAAACGCGAATTTCTTCTTATCTTGAAAATAATATCTAATGGCAATATATTTACAGCACAACAAACACACAATATACACACCCCGCTGGTACGTACATCGCACTTTACTGTATCATCAATATTCTTTGTTTAATACCCGCTGTTATTACAGTGGCTTTATTTTGCTGAATTATGTTATAGGGCAAATTATGTAGATTATTGTCTAAAATTATTATTATTATTATTGATATATTATTATTAATATTATTATATTATTATTATTATTATATTATTACACACACATTATTATATTATTATTATTATTATTAATATTATTATTATTATTATTATTAATATTATTATTATTATTATTATTATTATTATTATTATTATTATTATTATTTATTATCCAAACTATCACTATTGTAAACATTAAAACGTCTATTCTATGCAAATAAAACTTACGTTGTTATGTATTCCTCTCTTCCCTCTCTCTCTCTCCTCTCTCTCTTTATATATTATATATATATATATATAATATATGTAAATATATATATATATATAGTAGTGGTAAGATATATACATATATATACATATATATATATAGATATATATATATATATATATATATATAGTATATATATATATTATATATGTATAAGAGTGATATATATATATATATATATATATATATATATATATATATATATATGAATATATATATATATATATATGAGAGAGAGAGAGAGAGAGTGTATATATATATTTATTTATAAGAAAATATATATATTTAGAAAGACAGAGATATATATATAATTGGACATATAAAAGAGAGAGAGAGAGATATATATTAAATATAGATTCATAAATATCCAAAAGCCTTTGTAAAATTAACATTACTGTTGGTTAGCCTACACTTTATTGCTTATTATTAGTGAATATTAACAAGTCCTTTGAGTTATCAAATTTTGGAAATCACAAAATCCCACTTCAGTGTCTCATTCTTCTTTATCAGAAGCCAAGTTTAAAGATGTTTTATTTTATCATTTTTCTTTTTTTCATTTCACCTCTTTCGAGGATTTTAATAATTAGTTGGTGAATAGATTATATAGTATATATATATATATAGTATAGGCATATATATATATATATATGAATACAGATAAAATAAGATTCATGTCTCAAGTTAAATATCCATATATATATATATATATTTATATATATAATATATATATATATATTATATATATATATATTGAGAGAAAGATATATATATATATATATATATATATATATAATATATACATATATATATATATATAGAATATATATATATATATATATATATATATGTTATATATATATATATATAATATATATATACATACTTTTAAAAACTACTACTTTCCAATAAATTTGACTAGTAAAATTTCTTATCCTATTCTTTTAATAAATGTTATTTTTTTAGTTCTAATGAAAGTACCACTGCTAAGAAACTGAATCAGATTATATTACAGTTAAGATATTATTATTATTATTATTATTATTATGAACATATTATTGTTGTCCATATGATATTATTATTATTATTTATTATTATTATTATATTATTATTATTATTATTGGTTATTGCTATTATTATTACTTTGAAACAATATTTAGAAAAACTCGAATTTGTAACACTTCCCACAAATTATCGATAAAACTTGTAGAAAGTTCGACCCTGCTCCTAATATTGCAGCAATATTGTCTGGAAGAGAGTCATCCAGTTCATGAATCCTCTACACTGATATGTTACATCCTTCTCCAAACACAGTTTGTAGTATGAAGTTCTGTTTCTCCCTTTCTTCTCTTCTCTCCCTCTCTCTCTCTCTTTCTCTTTCTTTCTCTTTCCTTTCTCTTCTTTCTTTCCTCCTTCTCCTTCCTCATTCTTCTTCCTCTCTTCTTCTTCTTCTCTTCTCTCTCCTCCCCCTCTTCCAGTAGCCTGTTGACATTCCCTACGACTTGATCCCTTCTCTCTCCTTGATTCTTCCCCAGAACAGGAGTCACTCTTTCCTTCTTCTCTTTCTTTCTTTCCTCTCTCTCTCTCCTCCTCTCTTCCTCTTCTTCCAGCAGCTCTGTTTGATTTCTTCCCTGATGATCATGCGATCAGAACTCTTCCAAAGCCCTTCTAACCATCTTCGACATGACGTCCCAATAATGCCCAAATGCCCCCAACAAAGCTGCCCTGAGGAATATGTCTGTACCCTACATATCAGCCTATTGGAAAGAAGGACATAACACCTCCAAGTGTGAGACGGTAACGATCCGAGCAACTTCCTTCTTTTTTTTTACATTTCTGAACAACTGTCTTTCAACCATTTCAAACCAGATGAAAATTCTTTCATGTTTTTCCATTATTATTTTTGACAAGGAAAAGAAAAGAAAAATTCCAAATTTGAGAAGTTTTCTCCAAAAACCAAATTTTTTGTTCCTTGATCTTGCAAATATAAATTTTTAAGTTATATTAGTGGGAATTAAAGACACAAAACGATAGTATATTATCTATCATTACTCATTACTATTTTACTACATATTATCTGTAAAATACACTCTTATGATCGCCAAACAACTAAGCAATTGTTAGTATCTTCTTTGACATTTTAAGACGAGTATTAATTATGTAATAGTATCCTAATAAAAATCATAAAATTAATAATGTACCTTAATTACTATTGTCAATTACAATTATAATATTACTTAATTGGTTTTTATTTTTTACTGAGATAAATATATATATATATATATATATATATATATATATATATATATATATATATATATATATATATATATATTTATATATATATATATATATATATATATATATATATATATATATATATATATATATATATATTTTTATAATTTTATATATTTGTAAAATAAATATTTATTCCTAAATTTTATTTTCCCCTTTAAAGTTATTAGAAAGAAAAAAATTTAAAAAATGACAAGAGAAAATACGAAAATTATAGCGGCAAAACAGACAGAGAGAGAGAGAGAGAGAGAGAGAGAGAGAGAGAGAGAGAGAGAGAGAGCAGAGAGAGAGAGAGAGAGAGAGAGAGAGAGAGAGAGAGAGAGAGAGAGAGAGAGAGAGAGAGAGAGAGAGAGAGAGAGAGAGAGAGAGAGAGAGAGAGAGAGAGAGAGCAGCATGTATCCAAACCTGGAAGAGAAGTACAACAAACGTATCTTTCGGTCTGAGGATGTTAAGAGAAAAAAACAAGGGGTGCTCAAGGAAAATGTTTGTAGCACTCATGGACTTGGAGAAGACTTTTGATAACGTAGAAAGAGAAAAGCTGTGGGGAAACCTCTCAGTTACTGTTTGCAGTACCATAGGAACAGACCCCAAGTTTATACAAATCATTAAATATGTAAATACTGAAAGTGCTGTTAGAAAAGCTCGTGGTATAAGTGATTGGTTTTCAGTATGGTCAAGTGTTAGGAAAGGAGGCGTGCTATCACTATTACTTTTTACTATGTACATGGAAAAACGCATAAGAGTAGTAGATATGGGAGAAAAATTGGGAATTATGTTAGCATTGGCATATGACATAACAATAGTAGCGCGAGAAGGAGAAGCTCTGGAGACAGTGATAAAAAGGTGGGGAGATATATTGTAACAGCTACGAATGAAAATGACAAAGGAAAGATAAAGATGATGAGAGAGCTTGCTACCTTGTTACTATAACATAATATATATATATATATATATATATATATATATATATATATATATATATATATATATATATATATATATATATAGATAAAATAACTCCTTGAGTGATTCTTCACTTACCAGGATTAGATCCCGGGCCCTCGCGAACGGTATGCCAAGCGTGTTACCACTCGACCACGACAAGCTAAAAAGATACGCGACTTAAACCTATGAAAGAGTGCTCTATTCAATAGGAATAAGGACCGCCTATGGCAGGACAGATACCTCAGCCACGCATCTCCGCTTGCACTCGGGTCAAAGGTAACACAGGACCCATGTAAGGAGACCACTCTAGATCGGAGTATAATTTGTATAGATGTAAATACTGCAATTAAACCGCAGTTCAATTTAGTATATATTCATATATATATATATATATATATATATATATAAAAGATATATATATATATATATATATATATATATATATATATATATATATATATATATATATATATATATATATACGATGTTTGCCCAAATATACGAGTACAGTATTTAAACGCCTTTGCCAACGAAGCATAGCTTTCATAGAACGTATTACTAGTTGTGAAAGGGAATTTGTAGTGTGCAGATGTTGTTGGAATGGGTTTCACGACGGAGGGAAATGTTTTCAAAGTTGAGTATTATTTGCGATCATACGGAGGTAGTCGTGAAAGGGGTCCAAGTTTCAAAATGATGGCAGAACAATTCCAAGAGAGATTTAATAGGGCGGCATCATGCAAACACAGTTTTGCCGTCTATTACGAAATTTCGTCGTTCTGGAAATGTACTGTGTCAACACAAGAGGAAGTCTGGTCGACCAGTAACTGTTTTGACAAATGAGAATCGCAGACGTGCTCTCGAGCAGGTGTTGCAATCGCCCCGAGGTCTAGGCAAACGGCCTCGAAACTGAAAGTGTGAGATACCTCAGTTCGCAGATAGTTTAAGGACATAGGTAATTATCCATACCGGATATAAGTTGGACACCGCTTGGAAGAGAGAGAGAGATATGAGATCAAGGTTGATGTATTACGGAACATTTTTGACCATAGGGTAAAATGATCCAGATTTCCTGACGAATGTGTGGTTCTCCGACGAAAGTCAAATTCACTTGGCTGGTTACATCAATCGGAAGAAAACTCGCTTCCTTGGTTTTGAGCGGCCAAATGATTTCGTCCAGAAACCGCTCCATAGTGAACGTGTCACGATATGGTGTGCTTTCTTGGCCACGGTCTATTAGGTCCCTATTTCATTGATGGTGAGGAGGACAATGTTCTTACTGTCAACCAAGAACGCAACAGGGAAATGATGATCGGACCATTTCTGCAGGATTTGAGATAGTTCTGTCGTGCAAGTTGCATTTACATGAATAAACCATGGTATTGACAAGGGCAGGTCTACCAGCCATACCGCTCTCGAGAATCTCTAGCCATGCTGTAGGAAATCTTTACGGGATGAATTATATTATGTGCCACTGACTTTCCATACCCCTCCCATTCCCCCCCAATCTTACACAACCTGGTGCCTACTTGTGGGGAATGTTAAAGAAGAGTGTGCTCAACATTGTAGATCCGACAAAAACTGTTTCTAACTCACTGGATCAAATCGTTGCCTTTTGCAGAGGTCTAAAGCAACCTCCCTTCCGGGATATGTTTGAGAATCTCCATGAACGATATGAACACTGTCTACAGCCTGACGGTGCACACTTCAAACACGTATATTACGCAAACCACGGTAAATATGCACGTTAATAGTTTGTATGTTAGTTTCTTTTAGGACACAACCTCATAGATGGAAATCAAGTAATATTGTTAGTCCCTTTTATTTCAGTACTGGAATATTGTGTCATGGTCCGTCGTTTAATGCGGTTGTATTTGTAAGGCAGCCTGGTTGAGCAGGGTTAGCCGCAAGATCAATGGTGGGCTAGCTTGGGGGAGTTTGGGTGTGAGATGGCATCATAGCCATAAAAATTTGGTTCTGGATAATTGTTGGGTAGGTGGGCTTCTTGTATTATGGATATGTGTATGTTGTGATATTTTTGGAAAGATTTCTGTTTCTTTGGTTTTTATTGTGTAGTCCGTTTGTGTTGAATTGTAGTATATATTATATTATATTATATATATATATATATATATATATGTTATATATAGTATATATATATATATATATATATATATAGTAGTGTATATATATATATATATATATATAAATATATATATATATATTTATGTATATATATATATATATATATATATATATATATATATTTATATATATATATATATATATATATATATATATATATGTATTGTTACATACAGTAAAAAATAAATATATATATATATATAGTAGTATATATATATATATATATATATATATATATATGCTGAGATTACAGTATATATATATATATATATATATATAGAGAGAGAGAGAGAGAGAGAGAGAGAGAGAGAGAGAGAGAGAGAGAGAGAGAGAGAGAGAGAGAGAGAGAGAGAGAGAGAGAGAGAGAGAGAGAGAGAGAGAGAATGTAATCAGTGTTTTTAAATAAATTTATAAATACTTTTTTATTTTCTTTTTTTTTTTTATAAAACACTCCTAAAACATCTTTTTTTGGTTTTTTATATTCGAACTTTATATCTGCCGGGATTATGATGGAAGAGAGACCACAAGAAAGAACTTGCTCAAATCATATCAAAATTTGAAATAAAATTTAAAATTTGAGCAACAAAAACAAAGTTATTCACATTTTAGATTTTGGAGAAAAAAAATATTTATAATAATTTTTTTTCCGTATCAAGAAAATCATAAACCAAAAGAAAAATATTCCCCAACCATTTCATATCTGCTTTAAAAATTAAAATAAATTTAGTAAATAGTTAATTATAACTAAAACATCATAAAAACTAATTAAAAAAAAGTGGAAAGCGAAGTTATTTTTGAACAAAAAAAATGAAAACTTTTTGGCCTATATATATATATATATATATATATATATATATATATATATATATATATATATATTATATATATATATATATATATATATATATATATATATATATATATATATATATATATATATATATATATATATATATATATATATATATATGGTAAGAGTTTGATAAAATTTTCATTAAAATTTTTATATAAACTCTTTATGATTATATTTGAGACAAACAACCTCGATCCCGCCCACCCCAAACCCAGAAATTTTCATATATATATATATATATATATATATATATATATATAGGTATATATATATAGATATAGAAAGAAAGAGAAGAGTATATATATTGTTAAGGAAAAGATATTAAATATATATATTATATATATATATATAGATATATATATATATATATATATATATATATATATATATATAAGAATATATAATATAGATACATATATCTCGATATATATATCTATTTAAATAAACATATATATATATATATTTGAAATATATAGTATATATATATATATATATATATATATATATATATATATATATATATATATATATATATATATATATATATATATATATATATATATATATATATATGAAAATAATAATAATAATAATAATAATAATAATAATAATAATAATAATAATAATAATAATATTAATAAATATATGAAATAATAATAATAATAATAATAATAATAATAATAATAATAATAATAATAATAATAATAATAATAATAATAATAATAATAATAATAATAATAATAATAATACATACATACATACATACATACATACATACATACATACATACATACATATTGCTTTTAATTGCTAGTCAAGAAGTATTTAAAAATCAAACTACTGTTGTAGGCGAGTGTCAACCTCTTTTGATTGGACACTTTTTTTCCTACCTAATTCCAAGACCAGACACCACTGGATTATACATTATACAAACATGAATAATAATTCGCAACAAATTGCGAAGCTTTAAAATTTTTGTGAGACCGACGATTCAATTGAACTCAATAGAGACCCTACGTCCGCATCCGGAGCAGCGGAACATCTCTATATCCACACATATGAAATAAGAATTTTTAAAAATAATACTAAATTTATCATTGCTATCTATAACCTTCTTTGAATTATATATATATATATATATATATATATATATATATATATATATATATATATTTATAAGAGAGAGAGAGAGAGAGAGAGAGTATATATATATATATATATATATATATATATATATATATATATAACCCTCTTAGGTGAGGGGATAAGTAGCTTACATAGTGTGTGAAGGGTGTTATGTTTCGAAATCAGTTCTCACAGTCAAATTGTAGGACTTTATAAATACTCCTTCCACAAACTGTGCCCGGCAGTTGTGCAATACACACTAAAACGATAATAACGAAGATGCCTTACCCAAGGAAGCTATCCAAAGTCTCTAGTAAGACAAAACGAATTACATTTTAATTATATATATATATATATATATATATATATATATATATATATATATATATATATATATATATATATATATATATATATATATATATATATATATATCCATTTGTATATGGTCCTGTATCTATATATATATATATATATATATATATATATATATATATATATATATATATGTCTATATTATATATATATATATATATATATATATATATATATATATATATATATATATATATATATATATATATATATATATATATATATATATATATATAAAGAACTGTATATAGATGTAACTTTATATATATAATATATATATATCTATATATATATATATATAGTGTATATATATATATATATATAAATAAATATATATATATGTGTGTGTGTGTGTGTGTGTGTGTGTGTGTGTGTGTGTGTGTGTGTGTGTGTGTGTGAGAGAGAGAGAGAGAGAGAGAGAGAGAGAGAGAGAGAGAGAGAGAGAGAGAGAGAGAGAGAGAGAGAGACAAATGTATTAAACACAAGCATATCAAAAAAAGAAAACAAGAAAAATTGTAAATACAAAAAGCTTCTTTTTTAAATTAAATATATCCTCAAAGATTTTAATGAAATTTTGAGATTTTTTCTTTTTTGGATCAGGTTCTCTGCTTTGGAATTTTTGTTTAAAAAAAATTCTCTTTATAACAATGGTTGATCTAATATCTTCTTCAGAAGAATTTATTTTGACAAAAGCAAAAAAAAAACTATCTTGTTCATGATAAAATAAAATGGTAGATAGATAGATAGATAGATAGATAGATAGATAGATAGATAGATAGATAGATAGATAGATAGATAGATAGATAGATAGATAGATAGATAGATAGATAAGATGATAGATAGATAGATAGATAGATAGGAATACCTGAGAATCTAAATAAAAAATCTTTGATATTTTTCAAGAATTAGAATAATCTGAAGATAAAATCAAGAAATCTTTACACTTGAAAATCTCTCATAATTATAATCTTGAAATTAAACATTTTGACATTTGAAAAATTTCAAAATTTAATTCCGAATTTTTATTTAATACTGATTCAAGTTACAAACACACAACTTAGTAATGAAATAATAATGTAATTGATCGAATGTGTAATGTTACAAGTTGTCTCTAAAGATATATATATATATATATATATATATATATATATATATATATATATATATAGTATATAATATATATATATATATATATATATATGTAGGGAGAGAGAGAGAGATATATAGGTGGCAAATATATATATATGTAGGTTACAAGAGCGGAATTTACGAGATGCTGAACTGGATTAATGTCAATGGTTTGCCTCTGTCTCTCCTCACTGATAGAGAAGAGAGGATTCGGAGTGGGTACGAGCAAATTTGATAACTATTCCACCACTCTCCCTTTCTTCAGATATATTCTAACATTAACAATGGGAATATGAATTTATTCCCGGTCTATCTGCTAGGGTTTTAAATTCAAGAATTTATTATCCAGTCCATCTCTTATTCATACCATCTTTTATCCATTCAACATCTTATCCATTCAACTTTTTATCCATTCAACCTCACTACCTTTTCGGAAATGACGGTCTCTTGACTGCGTGTGAGGTTGGTGCCTTTAAAAGTCTGCCCTTTTCGATTATGAATTGTCTGGCCTTTTCCTCATTAATTTCAATAACATTTACCTGTTTTTGATGATGATTCCCAAGTTGTGTTTAACTCCACCTCTCTATTACTAGATCTCACAAGCTGTGTTTAACTCCACCATTCTCTTTCTAGGTCTCACAAGTTGTATAGATCAACTTCTCACTCACTCTCTTTCTGGATTTCACAAGCTGCGTTTAATCCCACCTCTCTCTTTTATTAGAAAACACAAGTTGTGTTTAACTCCACCATTCCCTTTCTAGAGATCACAAGTTCTCTCTCTCTCTCTCTCTCTCTCTCTCTCTCTCTCTCTCTCTCTCTCTCTCTGTAGATCTTAGTGAGGTGTGTCCACTCTGAAGAGGGTGGGTAGGGGGCTAGAAGGTATAAGGAACGTATATATATATATATATATATATATATATATAACACACATGAAGAGAGACTTTAGCTATAGATATATATATATATATATATATATATATATATATATATATATATATATATATATATATATATATATATATATATATATATATATATATATATATAAAGTGATTTTAAGTGGAAACAGTCGTAAATGTAAGTTAAAGGATGGGAAGGGACTGCTGAATATAATGTAGAGTTCTTTTGGGAATGACGTCAGGTATTACGATGTTAGTTAATAAGCCTTTTTAAATGCCCCGTAAGCATTATTCAGGATTTACATAGCAATTTGAAAGTTTAATTCGCAATTTAATATGCCTTAGCGCAGAAACAATTATAAAATTATAAAATTATAAAATTATAATAATTATAATAATAATAATATATGTAATTGTAATTGTAATTATCATTAATATTATCATTATAATTATACCTAATAATAATAATAATAATAATAATAATAATAATAATAATAATAATAATAATAATAATAATAATAATAATAATAATAATAATAATAATAATAATAATAATAATAATAATAAATTGCAGCGCTACCAATATCATATATCCTCTCCATATGTAAATATAGTAGGCTATACACAAAATTAATTTTGAATTCAATTCAATGTATTTTATGATATCGGAAAGAGAAAAAGGGGTCTTTGGGGGGAAGCGAGAAATGACGTAATGAATGACGTACTTACCAGAGGGGTCATAGTCTTTCAGTCTTTCTACGAGCTTTAAAATCAATCTCTTAAACGTTTGCAGGATGAGTACGAATGGCCAAGCTTCTTTTCTATCAACAGTGTTCTTAATATTGTAAGCGATAGAGTAGAGCTAACGCCGAGATCTGATAAGGAAGCATGAAAAGGAAGTAGTGACCAGTTTGCCTTCCAGTTTTATCAAAAGGGCAAAATTCAAGATATATATATATATATATATATTATATATATATATAAAGGAAAGCTAATAATAATTAATGTATACTGCTCGATTAATCCTCAGCCCAGTATTCAAATGCAACTATTATAGCTAATGCATTGTTAACTTTAAGTCATTTCTGATATAATGCACTATATATTTACTTCTATTGATTTTTTATATGCTTTATAAATACTCCTAATTCCTACCCCGTTAGCATTTTCAGTTCTTTACCACATCCATTTATTGATACTATTTGAGTGAATATAAATTTAATACGCTATTATATATACTATCTTATAATATATATATATACTCTTCGCTTCTTCGCCATTAACTAAAAATATTATAAACGTTCTTTAAAATATATATAATATATATTATACGCAATAATACTTATAATAGTAATAATAATTACTCTATTCTATTAGTTATAAATTATTAGCTTTCTTCATATATAATTTACTATATATATATAAAGGAAAAAGCCTAAATTAATAAGGCGAGGACGATTCACTAAATTTGCATACCACACACATTTCTCCCGAAATCGAGCCTGGGAACCCGTCTGTGCTCCATACTCACGTTTCCCTAAGTGAGACACGAAGTAAATAACTCGACCCAATTGGGAAAAGAACAATATTGTTAAAGAGAAAGACGTCATAATTGCTTCTCTCGCCTCTCATTCCGTGTTTCATTTTCTTTGCTTTCCAGCGGTACGACCGTGTGCTTCTGTACTTAGAGGACTTTTTTATGCACGTGAGGAGTCAACACCTTAGAACACCACAATATGGAAAGTTATTCTCCCTCTCATTCTCCTATCCTCCCATCCTCTCCCCGTTCACAGGTTTTAACCAAAATATTCCCCTCTCCTACCCTCTCCTAAGGTTACTTGTAAAAAGAAAATACTGATTCGAAGCAAAAGAAAAAGATGCTCGATAATAATTGTCCATTGCAAGAGGGTGTCTCTCATAAAAAGGCAAAATGTACAAGAAATAATAGATACTGTTGAACGCAATAAATAAATTAGTATGTTAATTATACTACGAATAATTATTATAAAAGTGCTATTGAAGTAATGAGAGAAGAGAGATAAAAAAAATAGAGAGGAGAGAGAGTGAGAAGACTGCGAGTAGAGAGTATAAGGAGAGAGAGAAAAATGAAGAGAAGAGTAATTAATTTAGATTAGAGAGCTATAGAAGAGTATATAATAAGTGATATATATACTATACGTACTATCATATAGCTATATCATATATAATTAATATAGTTATATATATGAATATGAATATTATTGTGAAATATTCTAAATTTTAGTTCGCATGAAAATATCAATGTTATTAGCTAGGAGCAAAAATCTAACTATTATATTATCATTAAATATATATATATTATTACTATATATATAATAATTAATAATATTATATATATATAATAAATATATATTATTATATATAGAATATTTAGATATAAAATTTACAAATAATTTTAAATCTTTATCTATTTCTACCTATATATATATATACTAAACTTTTCACCTCAACATAATAGGCTACTGATACATATATAATATTTTAATATAGTTATTACATGCATTATCCTAATCAAATGTACAGTAAATAGAACAGTATGGACAATAGTTACCTTAACGCCCCACCACCGAACAGCGAAGCGAGTGACGGTCGCGATCAAAAAAATAAATTCTATCACGAATTATAGAACAGATGGATAGATGATAGCACAAAGAGTAGTATGTCTAGCGGATTGGGAGAAATGTCAGGTGAATTAGTTAAGCTCGTTATTAAGTATTTTGTTTATTTGTAGATCTCATGGTGCTATGGGTGAAATTAAGGCGTGAAGTGTGCCTAGGGTTAAGTTATGCTGAAAAAAATAATTCTATTAGTTGTTATATGCCGCAGACTAAAAGTATCCCGTACGGTAATGGATTTCAGTCGACATGGAGGGACCTGTATTCGTTCTATTTTTTCTATTGATCCGACCTCCAGCTTTACAATTGAGGCCGATTAAGTCATCATTTATTTACCACCTATATATATATATATCAGTCCTATATTTATTCATTATTACTGTAATTAATAATAATCCATGGTTAAGAATTAGGAAATCAAATTAATAAAAAACTAATAAGTATTAAACATTACTAATGGTCTTTATAGTGTCGCTATATACTTTAGATAATGGAGTACTACTTAGGTTATACTAACTAATAACCTATTAGTGGGATTTTGTTACTAATTAGTATATACTAGCACTGAGTAGATGATAACTGTACATCTAAGTCTTGATTAAAGAGATGGCAGCTCATAGGAGTTTTTTCCGTTATTTGATCCTACACTCGTGACTCTATATATATACGGGCTCTTATACTCTAATACACCATTTCTCCCATCCATTGGGTATCACATCTCTCTGGACCTATAAATCTTTGTAGCTTTACATATAAATCCTTTTTCTCCGACGCAGCACGTGCACACCACATCTTGCATGCACGCTACAATCCTACATATAGTTGCGCGTGCTACCCCTCGGTTTATTAGAGTAAAGATGGCATTTTTGTTTTTTTTCTGGCCTAGTAGCTCTCGCGAAAAGAATTCCTGATTCACGGGAGACTGATCCTCGGGTCACCCAGCTGGGACCAACAAGGATGGTGGCAGCAGTAAGGCACGCGGAGAATGAGGATCGTACTAAGTGATTCAACATCTCTGCTTAATCCTCACTAGATTGTATTTCTCAACCCGAGAGAACTCTCCATTGGTGTGTCGAGATGGAGTTAGTTCCTCAGCTCTATTCAGGAGAAGAGACATGCCTGACCTATTCGGCATGCCAGAGACGAGACCTCATTCTGCTTCCTGCACTCCACTCTTGCACGTAAATTTTATTGCTACCGTGGAAGCTCATTGAGACGGGAGTAGCGGCTAATTCCGTACTTAGCCATAAGATCGGGCTACTATCCACATAAACGAAAGTAGATCGACAACGTGCTTTCGTTTCTCCTCTGAACTAGCATGCAAAAATTTTGTCCCAGTAACACAGCTCCTTTCGCAAACACATTTCTCTAACATGCATTTGTGTAAGAGAGTTCTGCCTTCTTCCTCCCCTGTCCTACTTTCGGCTCTGACGGTTCTGTTGCTAAATCCTTCTGCACCCAAGCGCCTCTTCTTTTTCACTCCCTAACTTCTGCTATCTCCGCTCTGGACTATATCCTCTGCCTCACCCCTGCCGTACATACTCCTCCAGGTTTCCCACTGTTTCCGTTGGAAATAACATAAACCATATGCTGAGTGCTCGTGCAATGGGAGTCTCCTCTCATCGATAATCTTACTAGAACTGTCACCACGGTAGTAGAGCTAAGTCTGACAACACCTGAGACACTGGTCCCAATTTTCTCATCTCCCCCTATTTTTGTTACGGGATTAGAGCGTTTTCATCCTAAGCAGCACGCTGCGCCCTAGTCCTACGTCAGTCGGAGTCAGACATTCTATAGCTATCGGGATGTTCCTTAATGACTCTAATACTTTTTCCTCATTGGGGCTGGGAAGCGGCGCATATATCTTGATGCTCCGCAACCGATTCCGTGTACCTCGAATAAATAGTGACAGCCAAACTAGTGGAAGTCCTCACTTGGTAAGACTCTTACCCTTACCACTTGGATCCTTAACATACTAGTTCTGCACCTATTGGAGGTAACTAGCATTCTTCAACTATGTATTCTTATTTCCACAAAATACTTTTGAAACTCTTCTAATCTCTCATTCCTTAGGGTCATCTGGAGTCTCTCAAATATCGCTCTATCTTTCAGATCGATCAGTAAAGTAGCTTTCGGTTCACGTTCGAATGTCAAACTGGGTGACATACTTTTCACTTATATCTAACTGATTTATGGTCTTTCAGCCTCTTGGGACCATGGCGATCTGCGTGGTGGGCGCTTGCATATCATAAGCATTTATGATCTGAGTTGAGATAAGCGTTACATGGAGCTCTATTAAGTTCACCCTCCCCTATTGAGGTGGATTTCCTCCTTCTCGTTGCTTACTCCTGTCTATTTTCTCTCCGAATCGCTCTATATATATATATATCAGCAATCTTTCCTGATATTCAGGTGTCCTGTATATTCTCTTCTTTCTTGTTAAATTGAGTCGATTGTTTCCGCAAGGTTCCAGTTCATCTTACCAACTTTGTATTTCCTAACTATTTCATCAATACGAGATCTCTCTTAAGCTGTATTTCACAACTCTGATTTTCAATAATATCTATTAGCGAGTAGAGCCTCACTCTCTAACTTACTTTACTACTCACTCTCAAAAATCTGCCTTAACCCTATTTCTTTATTTGCTTAGTTAGAGTTTGACCTATCTCGTCTTCCTAAATACTTCCCCGATATTCTATTCATGTAGTCGATCTTAGGACGGCGATTTTCACCTCATAGGGGGTAGTTCAACCTGGAAGCGCCCATTAAAGTTATGGAGCTACTATGTCGAATCTATAATCAGTTTAAAAAACTTCAAACATTTTCTTATTTAATCTTACTTGTACTCAAAAACACACAACTCCACTCTTTAACATCAATTTAATTACTTAATTGCTCAGAAAGGTTTATCGTCATCTGTGTATACTCGTATAGATACAATTTACTTTGGTTTCTTAAACAATAATTGATTATAGAGAGCAATAGTGCTCACATCTGGAGAAACCTCATGAGTTTTTAGCAAATGTACCTTTCGCTAAGGCCGTCTGTGCCTCAAATCACACACTGGAGAGGTTCTTCAGGTTTAAGGTTTGGACGAGCTTAAAGGTATATCTAATTCTCCTATCTGCAAAAATATTCTCTATGACTTATACCCCTAGCTCTTAGAGCATCTATGGTCCTTTTAGATTCGCTCATCATGAAATGTTCCTTGTTAGCCATCGTGCTCACAACTATTTTTTGGGGAGAGGAAATCTGCAGGTACTACACGATACATTAGCTCATTTGATCTCTAATTTGTAGACTTACGGGTGTGAGATTTTCTAAAGTTCATCCTCATAAGAGACTAATTAAACTGTCTCCCAAGTTTTATAGATGAGCAATCTTAACCAGTTCTTATCTGAGCTACCCACGTTAGACATATTTCTTGTCCCGACATTGACGTCCTGCATGGCACTTTTCATTACTTTTCATAATTAAGGTTACTAAAGCCAGGTAAGAAGTGCTCGTGGGAGTTGGATCACTAAACTTACATTCCACCTTAGCTATCACTATATTGCGTTCGCTGACTCTTTACTTTAAAGCAATTTGTTATTTAATGTACGTGGTGTATTTTAGTGTGGAAAACACAAACGAAAAACAAGTACACACGAACAAGGAGAAACCCGACTTATATTCTTTTGTGTTATGCTTTCATGTCTTTTACTCAAAAACAATCTGTTTACATGAGCTATGAACATCAATTAGTCTAGTTCATTCATGTTTTTCCAATACTTAAAATATCTCCCTAATCACTATTAAACGCCCTGACCACGTCTGCGCCTATCCACATCTAGGATAGATGAATTTCGTCTTAGGGTCGTGGATATAAGTGTGGGTTTTTTTATAGTTTTTATTTCAGCTGAGTACCTACTCTCGTGGAAAAAGTGATTCATACCCATATCAAAACAATGATTACTTGTAAAAATATATTAATTAATGTACTATATTATAATATTATAGTATCATATATATATACTATTAGATATTATATATTAGTAATATATAATATTACTTATATATATATATAATATTAATATGATTATATATTATATATAATATATACTATATATAAATGTTGACATCTAATTATATGCTGAAATAGTAAAACTCCGACTCGTATACTATCAGCTATTATATGATTATATATATTACCAATCACCCTACCACTAAAGTAGATAGAATCGATATTTTAACCGCCCTGTCAGAACAGGGTCCGCTTGGGTAGCTTGGGCTAGACGGCAATATTCACGCTGGAGCTGAGCCATAGGTAATATAGTATATATTATTTTTTAAAATCATGTAAATTTTGGGGGGTAAACTTCAATGATAGCTTTTATACATAAAAAGTATTGCTAACAAAAAGACCATAAAATAAAGGATATACAGCAGAGAGAGAGAAAGTTTTAGTTTTCTTCTGTTCACATTAGTTAAGCATTTAGACTTAACCAATTTTAGAGTAAATGTATTTCATACATTTTGTAAACCAAGAACAAGAAGTCTTTGAGGAACGATACCTAAAACTATGCCACATCGGAGAATAGTTTTTTATAATTTAATCTTCTATTACATTCTCCAAACAAATCGCCCATAACACATACTTTCCAGTCTTCAGTAAGCGCCTGGGCCCCCTCGGACTTGCACATAGGACTATTGGGTGAGCCCTATGGAGGATGAAACCTATATATTTTATATACTTTTGGGCGTTTGTTTGGCAAGTTAAAAAAATTCAATTTGCATAAATTTGAAAATAGGCAAAATATTAGCTATCAGAGAAAAATGTTCAAAATTGTATTAAAGAAAAAAATTTATAGTTTTATATATATAATAATGATAATAATATAATTATATATAAATAATTAGATTAATGTATATAATAATCATAAATTAAATTAAAAAAATAATAATAAATAAATATAATAATAGATAAAAAATAATATAAAAATAAATAAAACCTAATACTAATTATCATATCATCCCGTAGTTCAGGAATAAGAAATAATAGAACTACTCAAGATGAGCGTAATTAAATTTAAATATTAATAATAATAATTAAATACTTATAATTAAATAATTAATATATAAAATTAAATTTCATTTTTTTATCTAAATCAATAATATATAATAAATCAGAAAATGAACAAGCATTAAAACAAGTTCTTTTTTAAAAATGATATAATATTATTAATTTACTTAATCGAATTCAACTCATATAAAAGAAATGAAAGCTACTAGCAATTTGTACAAATTAATCTATACAAATAATTACAATTTAATTAAATTAATGAGTTTAAGAGATAAAAATAAAATTATATACTAAATATAAATAATTAATAAAATGTACTTGAATAAAATTATTATAAATGTATTTTGTTTGCCATTTTAATTCAATATATTATTTAGTGAATTTATTAAAAAACGAGTATTATTATTGAAAGTCAGAATAAAAGAAAAGCAAAATGGATTTCATTAAGTTATCCGTAATTTCAATGTAAATTATATAATATATAATTTATATTTAAATAATATTAATTTATCGAAATATTATATTTAATTTGTATGTATGTATGTATACTCTCATATTTTGCTTTATGACTAAATAAAGAGTATATTCTTGGTGTGTATGCATAACATGAGAGAATGAGTAATCTTTTTTTATGAATACATAAAACTTGATTTTGCATTAAATCCACTTCATATTCTCAGACCTATAATCCTTAAATATGATTAATTTAAGTATTTATTAAATTAATATTATATATTTTATAAATAAATATAACTTTAATATAAAATAATTATAATTAATAATATAATTATATTATTATTCTTTAATATGAAGTCTTATTCTATTATTTAATAATGATAGTCATCATTAATAACAAAAACTAATATAATATAATTATTTAAAAAAAAATAATCTAAATTATCTACACCATTGTACTAACATAACTATATTGCTAATGAATAAATCTTTGAAGTTTATTAAGTAGAAAACGTTGTCCTCATATACTTAGTTGTAATTAGCAATCATCTTTTTCATTTAAACTCCAGAATAAAATAAGAATTGAAATAAATTGATTTTTGTTAAAAAAGAAAAGAGGATAATCATAATATAAATCTGTAGATTACATAATGTCGAGTGGTCAATAGAAATAAATTGAATAAATAAAATTTTACATTTATATCAATAAAATAGCGTAATCAATTTTGAGGATGGGTGTTTATAAGATTATATTAATATACAATATTGTATGTACGAGATTCTTCCTGTCACCGTCAAATTAGTTTGCGGAGAAATTATCTCGATCCACATTGATCTAAAGATTCTCTTTTTCCAATATTAAAACAAAATTGACAGCAAAATTCTCCCCTTTTCTGTAACTCCTCAGATATTCTTCTAGTTATTAATATATAGTATATATATATATATATATATATATATATATATATTATATATATATTATTTAATATATGATATAATAATATTAATTATATTAATATATATATTAATATAGTATATATATAGTATACTATATTTTATATTGATAGTATAATTTAATACATATAATATATATAGTAGTATATATATTATATTATATATAATATATTATTATATTAATATTATAAATAAATATATATATATATTATATATATTATAATAAGATATAGTATATATATATATATTAATATATATATATTATATATAATATTATATATAAATATATTAATAATATATATATATATATAGTATATATATATGATATATATGATATAATAAATATTATATATTAATTGTATATATATATATAAATATTAGATATATATCATTTAATGATATATATATATATATGATATTTAATATATATAGTATTATATTATAATATATATATATTAATATATTAATATATTATATATAATATATCATATATAATAAATATATTAATATATATATATAATAATATATAATATAATAATATATAATACGTTATATATTCTACGTCTCCTACAGTTTGAGTATACTAGGTAAAGAGTGATAAGTATATGTATTGTTTTATATAGTGTATCTTATGATGATATGAATTTCTTTTGTCACAACAATTTTCTTACAACTTATGATGTGATGAGTCTGTATTGTTTTAGTGTATTAGATAAGACTGAATTTTCTTACAACAACTTCTTGACATCAAGTTCATGCTTAATCGTTTATTAAGTAGTAACATGTATATAGACTTAGGTATTTATTCTTAACAACTTATGGTGTAAGAGACTGTATTGTTTTTAGTATATATTAATGAGACTTATGATCGCTATTTTCTTGTACCATCACTAGATGACTGTGATGATGAGATCTTGATTGGTAATTGAAAGATAGCTAAGTGAACTGATGAAACTAGCTGAAGAACGTGTGCGAGACATAATTCTTTTAAACGACTAAAAACATGTGTGATAGGATGGAATACATATCGAATCAAAGTCATGAAATAGGTCAATTCAGCACCATATCTCCACAGGCAGTGAATCAGTATAGTAACATTCTGTTATTATTGATTATTCTGAGCGAGCTTCTGATCATGACACTATGCGAAAGAATTTAATCTATACAAAGAATATTGTGAATAAACAATATATTATTTTATTTCACATGATATTCGCGGGTTCTACGCGGTATGGTTATAGTGTTATTTGAAGTGAAGGGATGAGTGAGTTAGAGGGGTGTACTATTTTATATTTGTAATAATTTATATTTTTAGTATCTTTATTGTATAAATGATTAATTTTAATTTATTATAGTAATTAATTAATAATATTTTTAATCTCAAATCAAATGCTTCAAGAACTATGTGGACAAGAGGAAACAATTTTTTAGACCTACTCAATACATTAGTTATCATAATTATACTTAATTATTATTATCTTTAACCAATTTTTTTATTTTATCTCACTTGAATTTTGCGTTTTCTTTATCAATTACTCCAAAATTTCTCTGAGCCCCATTGAATCATTATGTTTTATGTTAAATAAGATATTATTAATATTAACATTATATTATTATATATTTTATTATTTAGTGTTAATATGATTCTCTCTTTTTTTTTGCTCTAGTTTGTTTGTCATTTACGCTTGTTTGCGCTGCTTGGTTTTTCTCCTCTCCTAGTTGTACTTATGGTTATTATAAATATAATCTCTGCATACAATTTTAAATTTATATTTCATTCAACATTCATTTATTTGATTTATTTATTGT
>JABUQX010129411.1:0-26778 GCA_015478945.1 Trachelipus rathkii
TTAATATTATATTAATATAAATTAAATAGAGAGAATTATTCACTATCGAGTCGTAGAGAGTCCATTTATATATGAATAACGTGTTATGAGTTAGTTATCTTTATTTGGGGTTGAATAACCTCACTTCATAAGTGTTGTGGTAATTGAGTAGTGTAAAGTGACTTAATAAGGATTAGGTAGCGCATTAAAAGCTTAAGTACCTATATAGATAACCACAGAGTGCTGGTTGAGGACCTCGATATCTATCTGTCATTAATATTAATAGGATATAACTCCATTCTAATACTGAAACTATCATTGTGTATATTATTTTTTACAACTTCATTATAGCATTGGATAAAGAAATAATATCACTAATATATATAATCTATCTAATTATTATCACTATCTATTAATAGTCTGTTATTTATATTAATATCTGTAAGATGTTGAAATAGGTTATATTATCATCTTGATGTAAGATCTAGACGACTAATCCAAACTTTCTTACAACAATTGATACGATCAAATTATCTAGAATATTTTTAACACAAAGTAGAATTGGAAGTGAGATATGTAGTGAATTATCTAATCAGCATTATAAAATATTTTATACTTAGCTATATTTGCACATGAGATGTAATGAAGCTATTAACCACGTACTTATACCTAATAACATACGTTTAGTATATATTCATAAGTCTATTATTATATTATTATTTATTACTTGTTTAAAGTTATTTTTTATCGCATTAGTGTAATAGTAATATAAACGTACACGTATAGATAGAGCATTCGTTCGTAATAATTATTAATTACTATTTATTATAAATATTATTTTGTTATATCTTTTATATTTATAAATATTTTATTAATTTTGGTTCTTTAATTATAAATTATTATTATTATTATTTTTATTATCACCAATTATTTTATTCATTATTTTATATTATTAATATTTTATTAATTAATTTAAATTCGAAAGTTAATTAAGTTGAAATGGCTTCGAAACTTATAGCAATGAGTTATAATACTAAATTTTTCAAAAATAAATAATCTACAAAATTTGAATTAGAAAATAAAATTTCATAAAAGTTTGATAAATTATTAAATGTGGATGTCTCGACACTACCATTTTCAGGATAATTGCGATAAATCTTTGAGTTCAATAAGATCTTGATAATAAATTAAAAGTAAATCTCAAAACATCTTAACAAACCCTTATTTTATTTTCTCTTTAGGCATTCATAAATAATAATAATAAAATTTTTATTAAGTTAGATAAAATTGTTATAATGCTTTTATACATAACTGGTTTTAGTCACTAATATTAGTACACTTGAGTATAAAACACACCTTATAAATTATACTATGTGTTCTGTGTAATTCTAATATTCCTAATTTGGTTTTAATTTGTGTTTTTTTTATATCTACATAAGCTATCTATGATAAGGGAATTATAAAGGGGACTATCTTGTTCTTTAACATAGTCATGTATTTCGAATATTAAGCCGATTATTCATACTTACTGAACTGGTTATTGAAAAGATAAAAAAACTAAAATTAGTTTGGGCAGAAACAAATTTTGAAATATGGAATTCCGAATGTTGAAATAGGATGTCTATTTGGTTAAAATATCACTAATTAATTAATTATTAATTCTAAAGTGTCGTAATGTGGATTTTCCCACGATCAAGTGAATTTTCCCACGATCATATAATATAAATTAATTTCTAATGTGTATATCCAATTAAGATATACGATAAGAAAATTATGGAATTACTGAAGTAGATATCGCAATTTATCTTTCAGGGCCTCACTCTTAACGGAACTATGGTGTAAACAATTATCTGGACAATAGTCCCTGGAAATGAAAATCCTTCTAACTGTAAATGTGCTATTCTTTGTGGTATAGATCATGAGTCGACACTGGAAGTTTGACCTGCAATGATAACTTATTCCAATAAAATATAATTGAAACTACATCCTCAAAAAATTTATAAAATGCTCATAAATATATTTCGAAATTATATAAAATTATTAAGGTTCTTAAAAAAAACATTTAACTCAAACCTTAATCTGTCCAAAGACTAGTATTATAATTTCGTTTACTATCAAATAATTTGTAAATTAGATCATTATTATGTTTTACTTGAGTTCATCAATCCATAATTCTTGGTTTAAGTGTAACTATGAGCTAATAGATTTAACTTTACAACCATAAAGTAAATGAAATTGAAAAAAATGTTAAAGACATAATAAATAGTCTAAATTCTCAATATTGTTAGTAACACTTTCAAAATATTAAATTATTATCTAAACTAATTTTAAAATATAGCATAGCCATTCCGACGTTATTTATCCATACTCTTTACTGATATATCCAAAAAGTACAATATTTTATTAACGTAAATAATTTACATTATATGCTTTTCACTTAGTAGATAAATGATCCTCATTGTAAAATATTTTTTTGTTATAAAAAAATTTAAAATTTACTAATCCTTAAAAAGAAAAAAATATTAAAAATAGTAAGATAATATATTAAAATAGTAAAAATAATTTAAAAGAATATTAAAATAATTAAATAGTTTATACTTTCAGAAACTAGTATAAATATTTAAAAATACTTTAAAAAATACTTAAAAAAGAATAAAATAAAATATTAAAATATTTTAAAGAGAAATGTTCAGAAGCAATAAATATTTAAAAAAATTAAAATATTACAAATAAATGTAGATATTTTTCCAAAGAGAAAATAAATATTTAAAAGTAAACTTATTGAGAAAATAAAATATTAAAAGTTTGTCATAAGTAAGAAGTAAAATAATCAAATAAATAATATCGAAATATATTAAAAAATGCAAGACAAAACATTTTATTAATTTGTCAAAATTATTAAAATCATAAAAAATGTAAAAACTATAATTAAAAGACTATTAAATTAAAATGTTTATATAAAATATCAAAAAGTCTAAATTTAAAATAACAACAACTGTTGGTGTGAAAAAACAGTTTGATACAAAAATTGTCATCTTTAATAAATGATGAAATTGTTGAATATTAATTGATTAAATTAAAAAAAATCGTTAAAATAATTAGCAACTAAAACATCTATTTTTTATCTCAGTAACGTGTATAATAATCTGAAATGATCATTCAATTATGACACTCTTATGTCTTATATAAAATTTTTAAATTATGAAATTGTATTATTATTAATACTATTAAATTATTAGGGAATTTTATCATTAAATTTAAATATATAATATTGAAATCAAATTTTTAGTTTATTCTGGGCTATATATTTAGTGCATTTACTTGGGGGTCTCCCGGTAGTGAGAAGCTTATTGAGGTATTGCTGATAGTAATTTGGTAGTCGACGTTGCTCGAATGATTATGAAACTACCCGTGGTAACCCTTATATACTCATTGTTCCGGTTACTCCGCTGTTCATTGTATATAGATACTGTTTGAACTTGTAGTTACTAGGACTCTATGGTTCATCATGAGAGGCTTGTCATCCTCAATACGCTAGTACCCTAGGGCGAGCGTTTCTTCAGCTTATTTAACTATGATTATATAACATAACTGATTCGTCATGTTTAACAAACTGCGTTTTTTTTCTCATCTACTCTCGTCTCAAGTCTCGAGACATCATCTGGTATTGGCATTATCTCGTAAGTCGGTCCAATATTCGCAACTCGAGTCTTTATAGATCTTTGATCTCGAAAAGAAAACAATGAACGTGCTTGACCTGCGTCAGAAGCATTCATCACTTTCCACGAAGTACTTAGCTTATCACGCTATTTATATGTTGTAACCCATGAATATAATTGTTTATCAAAGAATTCTCAGTATGGTAAAGAATTGTTTGCATTAATATCTGAATCAAGGTGTGTGTTCCATTGTAAACCTGTGATTTTAGTATGTGCTGATGTATTTAATGTACTTTGTAACAAGTGATCTTCTATGTTGATGTGTACATTTATATCACTTCTTTGTATGACGCTGTAATGAAAAGATGTGTTATAGTTTACATGAGCAGGGTTTATGAGTGTCTGATAATTGGTTCTAACACTACATTGGGGTTGTAATACATGGAAATTTCTTATCCATATTACTTGTTTTGTGTGTCTGATACATTTAAGCAGTAACTGACACAGCATCATATATAACCTTGCATAGGACTTTTGAACACTTAATCTAAATAAAATTGCTTAGGTCGAACTTTTGGTGTATATGTTTGTCATTGTTTATTTATTTCTAAATTCACATGTTATGTTTATTGAATTGAATATAATGAATTGAAAGTTAAGGTGTTGGTAATGTAAACTCGCAGCCAGTATCTCATTTTAAATGATGACAAGCATGATAGTGATTTATCGTTTTCTACATTGTTTGAATAATGTTTGTAAAGTTCCATGTACGCTGTAAGTAAATAAGTATTCTGATTAATGCAAATACTACCTCGATATGTTGGGGGTATAATACACAATAATACCAATTTCATATTGTTGTTAATCTCTATGTGTGTGGGCAACCACGGTGTTAAGTTCGAGTATGTATGAAAATATTTAGTCATACCTCTCACCAGTCAGGGGGATCCTTGTTACTAATCTTAATACATATTGTTCGACTTTCTTTGAATGTTAGATGTGTTAAAATGTACAAAAATTTATTAAAAATTTCCCATGAAATTAATATCAATAAAGATAGTTAGCTATAAGCTTCTAACTATCGCTGATCATTAATAAATGGAATAATCGTCACTAGTCCTACTTTAGTATAGGCTATAATTCATAGGATGTGCTACTCTTAATGTCTCTTCTTTTAGTTTTTTTAGAAGGATATATAATCTACCCCTCTGTCTTTTCCTATTTATTTAGAGAGATTGTAACATAACTAGACACCACTCCAGGTTGCACTCACTAATCTGTCATTTCAATACCATTCATCTAAACTATCTCAAAAATTATACTTGCAGGCTTTATATCATTATTCTCTACGTATTTGCTACATCGTGAGTATACTCGATTCTGGAATTTTAATTTCATCCTCTTACAGAATATGTAACTGTTTATTCTTTCTAACTGACTCCTTCACAATTTGAAACTATTACCTATTATTGTAACACAATATCAACTTATGTGAGTCTTCTATATTGCATTGTTATTCTTATCTATCTTATGATATATACTCTATCACTACCATCACTAGGGCAATTCCAAACACCGCATTTGAATGATATGACCAAATTCCCGTACTATAACGCTCACTTCTCACCTTCATCTTCCTGGAAGTACATATGATATGACCAATCCTCAAGTCGATATTCTTTTATACACAGTGCTTTACACCTTAAGTATTAAGAGATACTATATTACACATTGATTAAAATCAGATATTTTGATTCACTTCCATACATAATCACGCCCGTGCACGTATGTTTACTTTAATGGTTCTTGTTTTACTTTCTTCGTTCTGTTTAATATTACTATCTCGATGTCTTTATATATGATGCCTAAAAATCGTATATGTTTGGCATGTTGTTAGATGCAAGGTGTAGTTCTTTCACGAGTTTGATACAAAGTATACCCCAAATTACCTTTTGGTTACATCTACGTCAGGAACTGATTAGTGTTTGTATACCTATGATGTATGTGACTTTCTGTGGTGTTGTTGATTTACTGGATGTAGAATAGTTCCTGCAATTACAACTCATCTGGTCTCTAGATCGATCTTTGTCGCTATAGCTTCAATACGCATCTTTTGACACGTTCGTTGGAATAGATGATTGATATGCAGGTAACAAATTGACTGTCCTTCCACTGTCTTTTCCTGAACGTATGTAATAATGATCACGGTACTGCATCAATTCATTCCCAAGATTCTTTTCCATTTGCCATCAAGTTCTCATGATGAATTTAGAGCATTTACGATTTTAGGTATACATCTAAAATCACACCCCATGATAACTTCGTGGACCCCTAGGTCAAACGATTAGACCCGGGTACAATAAATAAACTTTTACTTCCTCGGCTGTTTGTGGTTTGGTATGGACTATGCAGATGTCATGCACCACATTATAACAGAAATCCTTACCCAATGGAACATATTTTGATAATTTAAGTGATATATTAATATATAATATATATAAGTATATTACTATACTATATATATTAAACACTCACCTATATCTATATATATATATATATATATACTATAACTTATTATCTATAACTACTATTTATCCCCTCCGTATATTACCACCTCCATAGATACCTCACCTTATCAACTATATAACTCTCCTCCTCCCCATCCGATTCCATCCTTTACCTATACCCCTCTTACTCCATCACTCACTATCACACATCTATCATATACCTCACCCCCATTCTACCCCCCTACCCCTCCCCTAAAGTACATACCTATACTACTCCCTTCCCTCCTCTCCCTAACTCCCTCATCCCTTCATCTCCCTACACTCCACCCCCTTATACTTACACCCCCCCACCCACCTCCATCACAATCTCTCTCCCTGCTATCTCTTACATAAACTCACCTCTCCATCTCACCTCCATCCCTCTACCCTCCACTCACCCTACCTCTGATACCTCCACCAAGTCCTGGCACTCTTACTATCCACCCATTATTCTTTTCATTCTTCTCTTTCTTACCTCATCGTGTATCATTTTCTCTTTCCTCCTACCCATCTTGTTATTATGATCTCTCTTTACTTCATTTTTCTTCCCTTTCCTTCTGTTGTCTCATTTTTCTTTTTCTCTATTATTTTTCTCTCTTTTATTCTTTTTTCTTTTATTTCTATATACTTTTTTCACTTTATACTCTCTTCTCTCTTTTTCTTTCTTAACTTTCCTCCGTTGTTTCTTTTTTTCTTTTGTATTTCTCTTCCATATTTTTTCTTCTCTCTCACTCTTTAGTCAAGCTTTTCCCTCTTTATTATTTTTTTTTTATATTTTTTTTATATATATGAAGAACATTATTTTCTTTCATAATTTACATCAAACATAAATGATACATCTCTTACTATACCCACCTTTTTATTAATATTTATACTTTTTTTATTCTTACACACTAAATTTTTTTTTTTTCGATTTCTATTTTAACCTCTTTCTTTTATCTTTATTTATATATTTCTTATATATTTTATTTATCATATCTATATTCATTTCTAAAATTTATTTCTTTTTATGATACTCTTGACAGAATTTTTTTTTAATTATACTACAAATTTTATATGACTGGAATTTATGGTAGATTTATGCATATTTATAATACACAAATCTTTACTCACACATACTTTCTCCTTATATATACTATCAATCTTTTACACTAATAAACTATTTTTATTTATATAATTAGATTTATAATTTCCTTAATTGATTTTATAATATTTAACAAATATAATATATATATATAAGATATTAATATATATTATTTATGTATTTTTGAATTATATAATATATATATATTAATATATTAATATTTATTTATATTTATATATATTTAAAATATTATTAGTAATATTATTATTAATAAAAATAAAATCATTAACTTATATATTATAATATATATATATAATATATATATTATAAATATATATATAAGATTATTAAATTGTGATATATTATGTTATATATTGAAGATTTTAATATATATTATTGATATTTCCTTCATATTATACACTAAAACGGGGCAAATTTTTGTTAACTAGTTTGTCAAAAATATTTTATGGTATTTACTTTGTTTTAATTTCTGATAATTCTTACTTATTTATATTTTAATTAAATTAAAATTTTCTTCTCTATATTATTTTTATAATTATATTATTCTAAAATTTAATTTTTTTTCATTTTATATATATATTATAGTTATATATATATTATATATATTTTATATATTAATATTATATATATATATTTATGTAATATATATATATATATATAAAAATATAATAAAATTTTTACCCAAAATTATCCTGATAAAAGTATAAACCTATATAAAGGTTTTAATCATATATAATATATATCATAACATGTCTATCATATATTAAGATAATTTAGACTGTGGTATCTACATATACTAAATATAAATGTTAGTAAAAGGTATTAAGGGATTATTATTAATAACAACAAAGGTGATAATAGTTATATTATATAGTTAGTTATTTTACCACTACAATCGGGATACTAAAGATAATAGTGTGAGAGGAGTAGGGAATAGAGACCCATAATTAATAAAATATATGCATAAATATATCAATATTAGATGACAGTTAATATGCAGTACCATAATCAACACACTCACATAAGTATATTATATGAATATAAATCATAATAATCATTTGTCATTTAGTTTAAGAGCAAATCTATCTACTTTATCGAGCCAGCACTAAAATCACTTAACTAGAATCATATCTTCTAATTTATAATTTCCTTTAACAGAGTTAAAGATATAATCGCACATAGTCTTTAAGCGGAGAGAAACTCCTAAAAAGGTAAATAAAAGGACACATCATATTAAACAACATAAAATTTTATCACACTCTGAATGCAATACCCACATCACACACATCTAACATACATGTCGCACGTAAAATCATCCGCTCGACGCACGCCCCTACATCTTCATCCATCGTTGGGCTACCACACAATACATATATTATACTATATTGTACTATATTATACTCTACTATTACCTCAACCCTAATCTACTATATACTATATACTAATACTATTTTTATATACTACACTACACTACACTATATACTATATCTCATATACTATAGTACTATATAGTAATACTCATTACTATATACTCTAGTAAGCTCGAAGAATATATTAAATACTATATATATTTAATTTATTACTATATATATACTACTCCCACAATATCATTGAGTCCATGCATAGTAATTGTTGATTTGAGTCTACATTCAGATAAAAGTGGTGAATATAAATGACGCTGCGATTTTTTTGCCGGTTTTAATTGACTACTATTGTAGTTTTCAGCATCGAAGAATTCTCCAGTTTCGATCGGCTTAGTCATTATAGAGATATTGTTTTTGAAGTGCATAAACACTCTCTTGGTTCATCAATCTCCCATGATTATCTTGCGTAGGTATTACAGCATATTTATCTATCTTGCGTTGAAGATTATCTTTCCTAGCTATCTTTCAACTTTTGCACAAGCATTCTTCATGTCTTCCTTTAGCTTTTGGTCGGTGAGCAATCTCACACTTCGCATCGAGTGTACTCTCTGTATGTTCGTGCTGAGAGTAACGTTTTCTTTCTGTCTATTGATGGTCTAACTTCTTCTATTGGTCTTTTTGATTCTGGTTGGTATATTGGAGCGGTCTTCTTGTACACTACTGTATGTTACAAACAGCGTTGGTGAAACTGTTGCAGTTATTGGTTCGGGTTGTGTACGTATTCAAATTTACTATAATTAGCCTCAATTTGTGCTTGCCACATGAGTAAGTTATTTTGTAGCTATTTTCTATAACAAATTGGTTTAAAGTTTTTAATCATATATCCTCGAGTCTTCATGCGAAGCCGCAACGTACAGGATTCTTAGAAGGCTGTACACCACACATTCTTCTCATAAATTAAGGTGTCCAAAAACAGAGTTCTCTTTCTAGGTCAATAATCTACTCTATATATATAAAGATTTATTATTCAATTATATGACATATATATATAGTTGAATTTTAAACTTCCCATCAGTAAGATGAAGAGCAAAATAGCAAGGAAATATAAGCTCAGTATAAGTGAAGGTCTCAGGTAAATGTTTAATATATAATATTCGCTACATAATAATATATCAAATGTATAGTAATTTAATATATATTATTGGGTGTTCTGAGGCAGAAGTTGGTATGGGTCATAATATAAATATAGTAGGTTATCATTAGTATATCATGCAATGGTGTTTTAATGATCTCACTAGAAGGTGCGTCCTTCAGGTTTTCCTAACTGTAATTACTGCTATAGATACATATATATATTTATGTAACTTGTCGTAAATTAAAAGTTCATCTAGATACTAAGTGAGTGTGGTATATATGTTCTCTAAATAAAATCCTATTCTGTTAGTTGTCTTAAGTGTTGAACTCTATTATCTGCTCAACGTATATTCTCTCTCTTTCTCAATTTCTATTAATATTACTCCTTTTTATCTCTGATTTTTTCCCCGAGATCTCTTCCTCTTACAGTCCCAAGCATTATCCCTCAGAACAATCTACAATATGCAGTGACACGATTGTGGTAAAGATATCTGTGATCTGGTATGCAGTATAACCTGCGTATAATATTTACCCCTATATGAAATTATGCTGGAGAAAAAATTCTTGTAATCACACTTCTAACTTATATTGGTCTTCTTCTCATGTGGTAATAACAAGGTAGTCAACGCATCCATCTGAAATGGACGCTACAAGAGATACGGTCAGAGTCAATATTCGAGGTTGGTAAGTAATGCTCTTCTTAGAATCATTGCTGTGCTTCTTCTTCTCTTTAAAGTATGATCGTGTTTTCGCTAATTTTAACGTGTATATCATGAAAACAGGCTAAGGCCATGCTTTTAGTACAAAGCTATTATAAATATAATCCTCCATCATTTCATATGGAGTGCAATCTAAAATGTCTGTAAATATTCCTCCTCCGATTGTATGGGATAACTTGATATGTGCGAGAAAATCCGGGCGTAAAAGGCATGTAAGGATTAGAACACGTCCAGTCTCCTGATTCCAGAATGGAATTTTCCTTCCAGGCTTGAAACTTAGGAAATAGGACAGAAGAAATGTTCTAAAAGCATGAGAATAAAAAGTTTGAACAAACAATGATCATAGGGAGAAAATTAAGGAAGAAAGTGCTGAATTTTTCTTTTTCCAGGAGTGGATAGGGAATTTTTTAAGCTGAAATTTGCAGAAGTGAAAGCGCAGAGCGGTTGATTAGTTAAAAGACATAGTCATAAACATCTTATAGAATTGCGGTTTTCTCACATGCGATGGAAGCCCTATTTTTCTCTGAGAAATTAATAAGTGTGAAGTGTCCTCAGGTGACAGTATAAGGTTCCTTAGACTTGTATTCTACAATGCGGGATCACAGGAGAAAAATCATTGGTAAAATTTAGGATTAGGGCTAACAAGCAGGACTGATCATTAATTGAAGCAAACACTTGGGATTGGGGACAAACTGCTAGTCTGCCAAGATGTCGACAAAGATTGTGTGCCGATTCTTTAAGCATAAAAGTGGTTTTTCCGTTTACCTTAGTTTCACAGAAGAAAATGAAGTCATAATTGTTTGGATCATTGTACATTACTTGAACAATAGATTGAATCAGTGGAAGGTGAGTAGAGAAAGGTAAAAGTTTATGAGAAGTGAATTTCTCTACTGAGATAAAAGGAATTAGAATAATTAGTTCATAAGGGCTAAAAGAAGATTGGAGAGTTCAAGAATTAGTTAAGAAAGATTGGTATGTCTTGAATTCTAGGAGTATTACCGTGTGCAGCTTTGTTTCTGTGGTCATCTCCAATACAAAAGGTAAAAGAAATATTGGAGAAAAGAGTTGCGAGTTAGTGATTTTATTCTTCGCCAATTGAAGTAAGGTTATCACCAATTGATAAATATTATGTATGTTGTTCACAGTTTGTTCGATTAAATTTATTGATGCACGTATACTTTCCATTTGGTTTATGATGTTATGCGTAGCGCCTAAATTTGATTGAAACTCTATAAGCTTTTGTAAACTTTCTCTAAAACTCATTAAAGTACGGGTTTTCGACTTTAATTGTTCTTTTAAGTCAGTAATCAATAAATTTGATGTGGAAGCGTAATTGCCTAGAATGTTAATTTTCCTTCTTCGGAGCTTAATTTACAACCTGTTTATCATTGCGGCTACCCAACAAGAATGTTAAGAAGGATGTCTCTTCCGAACTCAAAAATCCATTTATTTTCTTTTTTTACTCGTAAATTCAATGTATTAAATCATTCACTTAATTTTTTTCTTTTTTTTTTGTTTTTTTGTGCCAATTACGGGCACTTACAGATGGTCATTAGTTTGAATTCCAATTGGTGAGCTCTTTGCTTACTGAAACATTTAGAAACTTAGCTTCGAAAGATGGTAAAAATGAATCCTTGATATTATTTACTAGCTTAGTTGTCTTAATGACTGTTTTTTTTATTGTCTGAAGTACATTCCAAAGAAACGATTAAATCTAAGTAGCCTTCTATAAAACTTACTTCACCTGTTCGGTATAGGACTAAACCAGGTAGGATTTTTGTTTCTTCGTTTTCTTTTAGCAAAGTATTTTGAAATGTCAATATGATAGTGAGTAGAAACAAAATTAGTTTTCCGAACTTCATTTCTGAAATATTTAGCCATTTTGAAATATTTTATAAATTTTAAAATAAATAAGGTCGCCTAATCATACGTGATTATTTATTAATCATTAGGAGTTAATGGTTAGTTTCTGAATTAGAAATCAATTACTACTTAAGGAATTCTTTAAACTATAAACTTATTAGTTAACTTTATTTTTAATAATCCAAGTTTTTAAACTATAAACTTATGAGTTAACTTATTTTTATAATAAAAGTTCTGAATTAGAAATTAACAGGAATTCAATGAGAGATAGTTATTTAATATTAATAAGGAATTTAGCGGCTGGTTGTATGATTTTGAATGGTAGTATTGTTTATATAAATATAATTATAACGATGGTTAGTATAATTTTTTAAATTTTATAATTTTTAAAGTAATTATTTAGTCGGAATATCTATATAAAAAGTTTATTATATTTAGATATTTATTAACTACTATAACTGGCAAACGAAAGGTGTAGAAGGGATTATATATTATATTATTTATAGATATAACTTATTAAAAGTAAAACTGATAGTAGATTGATATCTTGCTCAAATGAATTTCGAATATCAATAGTTTTGAGAGGTCCTACGGGCAGGATATTCACAACAATAAGTTATGCAGAGGAGTGATTGGAGATTTAAACAAGTTCCTGCACTAGGATAGTCTCTATAGCATATCAACATACGGCGGTATAACTAATACTAAATAACTTAGTATAAATATAAATAATATATATGATATATACATATAAAACCTACCATCACATATAATTAATATATATATGAGAAGCTTGAGATAATTTTTGCAATTATATGACGGTAACCTCAATTGAAAACTATCAAGTAATCAAGTAATAATATGACGTAAATTTGCCCAATGATCTTATTTTTCTCATTTTAAAATGGCTTTCCTCTATACCTCCCAATGATTATTTTTCTCCAACTCTGGTGACCACTATTCACGGCAGAAATCATTTAAAGTAGATGAAAATCACTAAACATTACCGAAATATACACGACTACAGAGAAATTGGCTTGACATCTGGTAAAGTCTGTTCTTCAAAGACTGCATGAAACTGTTTTGCTCACTGACACACCTTTCACCTCACTATCAATCTCGCTCATATTCAGTGCTAGAGTAAAAGAATTATATTTTATTCAATGCTGATTAACGTGTTTGTAAAATAAAGATCTTCGTAAATTTTAAAAAAGAAAAAGATCAGAATTATGTTCACAGAAATTTTATCTTACTTGTCTTTCTTGTTAAGCCCTTCAATATCCACCTCTGCGTTTAATCGCTGTAAAAAAAGAAACGTTTTTTTTTTGGTCGACAAAATCTTTCACACAAAATATAATACACTAATTATATAATATATATATAGTACCTATATATATATAATAGCTCACACCTCACGGGCATAAAACATAACCTAGAAATATATATAATTAATTAATATATATAACTAAATTAATAAAACAATAATACTAAATAAAATTATATATAATATATATATAATACCACTTTATATATAATAATAATAAGATAAATATTTGTAACTATATAAACTCTACTATAAAAGTAATATTAATTGATTATATTTATATATGTTCACAAATAGAATATACATAATAATATACTTCTCAAATTATAATAATATAATATATAAATTATAATATGAGATATATATATATATATATTATGTAAATAATATTAACTCAATATTAGAATGAGGTCAGGAAAATTTTATACCCATTTCAAACAGGGTAAGTTTTGCTTCGTTGCAATCAAACACAAAACTGTTATCTGGCAAAGAGGGTGACATAGGGTGATGTTGGAGGTTCTCTAATTTTGCAAGTTGTAAACTGGATTTGGTACTATTTTAAGTTGGATCACGACGTGAAAGCTTATTTCCTCAAATACTAACAACAAACAAAAGACCATTTCCTTATTCTTCCTATTTTTTTACTACTTTTATTTTTACATTTTATTTATTATTTGGGTGAAGAATATTATGAAGTATTGTGATCCATTCTTGGTGCTCTTAAAGGTATTGTAAATGTTATTGGAATGCACAAAATGAATCCCCCAATCAAAGATCTTTTGCCTCGCCTAACCCCCATTCTTAAGAATGACACTTCGAATTTAAGGAACATTATAGATCCATGATCTCATCTTCTTAATAACCTAAAGTTCTCAGGAACTTCATGTTCAAAATGGTGTTTTGAAGTCTCTCTCCTTTTTGACTTCTCAATCATTCGCATTCCTAGACTAAGTCAATTTTATTCGTCAGCTACTGTCAAACATTAAGTTTTTAACCTTATTTTTACAATTCATATCATCTTTCCTTTTGAGTCGTTGGATTTTGCTGTCAACACCACAAAATATTTAGACAGATAGTAATCAGCAAGCATCATAATAAATTTAATTAACGAAATGTACAACAGTTGCCATAACACTTAACAGAGGCTATATCGCTCGAAAAAAAAAAACAAATCCTTATAACAGCAGGCATTACTCTATCGCCAAGCCTGATATGTCTCTTTCACCAAACATCATCAACATGCCAACCCCCCCACCAGCGTATATCCTCTTCATACGCAAATTACTACATAAACAGATCAAAATTCAACCACTGTCTTCATATCCTATCAACTATTCTTATTATTAACTATAGTAGTATCATTATTTCCCTATGTGGTTTTTCTTAATTATGAACAACTCAAGAGAGGTTTGCAACACTGAAGGTGAAGACCAGCACACATCACACTACACAATTTAATTCCTAATTCCCATAAGGAATTTAAAATAGCAGACCTTCATTGACTATGGGGTGTATTCTCTTTGTCAGCATCTCCAATTGTAATATGTTCATTCTAAAATTCAATCTTTAAAATCTAAGCTCTCTAACCTTATAATATACAATACTACGAACTTACATCTATTCCAACACAAACTGAAATGGAACAAAACAAGGAATCTGCCAGACTGCCGCAAACATCGCTATAACCACATCGCGCATTATACAGACATAAAAAACTACTCTTATTTCCGACACTGCCAAAGATAAGTATGATTTCCCTCTGCCCAAAGCCAAACTCAAACCAAGTATCCAAATATATTTGCTTTACACGCGATCCACTCACTACATATACCGGACTACTATCTAGATAATTATCTCTTTGTCTCAACTAGAAAGTCGCTATTATAAATTACTAACTACCACTCACACTAACTCACCAACCACTCAAAAAGCGTTTTAGAGACAATAGTCTGCGATAAAATTCACAATTTTATATAAGAACTGATTCTTAAATTCTGTTCGCCTTCCACATTCTTTTGTCTGCTGATCTTCTGCTTCTTTTCAGAGCTGTTAGTTTGGCAACTCAAAGTTGTCTTCTTATAGAGGTAGGACTAAAAACCAACATCATATAAGACAACTGGTCTTAGGTGCCACACGTATATACATCATACTATACTATGTAACCTATATATTATATTATAATATATACCTAAATATATCTAGTATATATATAATTCATACGTATATATATATCATATATACTATCACCTCACCTACCCACTACTACCCTCATACCTCACCTATAACTCACTACTTAATCAACGCTATACTATAATCTACTTGTGACGGCGTACACGCCGTCCCATTTCGCTGAAAGCCGAGTAGGGGTGAACTTGTTAATGACTGCAACTGAGTTCTCACTCACTCCAACCGGGTACGAGAGGGGTGGTAAGCGGGGGGGGGCGAAAGCTTGGGTAAGGTCTTTCTTTTCAACAATCTCGCTACGAGTCTGATTCTCACTACTTCATTCCTCCCACTCTCACCTCGTTTCTCTAGTCATGCGTTGCCCCACCACGAGACCCAACATTCCCAAATCTGGCAAGGCACAGGATGGATAATAAATAACACATAATAATAATAATCAGCATGAATAAATACATAAAATACTAATACTAATAATACTTTACAATAATAACTGATGGAATGGAAAAAAGTTCATTAAAGATCCACGAACCGAAAAACTAAGTATTGCTTCAGAAGAATGCACAATTTCCAATATCTAAGGTTTACCATACAGTTATACCCAATCTTAGTCTTAGCTATAATTACATAGTGACTTAATGCTCATATACCACACTTTTGAAAGCCGCGGGCTGACTAATTGCACACCATCCACGCGGGGGTAATGTGTCCTCCCTGTGAGCCCAAACATAGATCAAACCCAAGTCATCCAATCTACACCTTAAATCATTTACACAGTAAATCATAGGTTTAGGATCTGACGACCTTCACAAATATCTATCTCGCAACCCTGAGGTTCGCGAGTTCTTTAAATGTAATACACGCATCACGGCCCTCAACAGTAATATTATACATAACAGAATCATATCAACCCCATTAATTTATACATAATGTGCAATAACTCAAAGTTCAAACCAGAGTTGTGAAGTCATCGCAAATCATTTACTGCTCATTATAAATTAACACATAATAATAAAATAATAAAATATCAGCAATAAATCACTACAACTACCGCAGTAACTAAAAACTACATACATAATAATATACTAATAATAATAATATATATAATAATATATATAAATAATAATAATAAAAAAATAACAATGTTACAAAAAATTATAATAAAATAATACTACTTAATAGTAATAACAATATAACTTTATAAAAGCTCTAACAATTCTGAACCGGGTCCGTAATTCAACGATAATCAACCAACTCAATCACAGTGCTTAAGAATTGTTTAAGAAGATTATACTAAGGTCAACAAACAAGGAGTAACTAGTCGGTCTTATTATACCCCTGACTAGATACGCAAGATATTACTTCACATTAAAACATAAGACTAATTTACCATTAATAATAATACATATTATAATAATAATAATAATCAAGTAATAATAAAATAACAAATAATAATAAAACAATAACCAAATAACAAAAACAAAAAACAATAAAAATACCTAACAATACCATCAATACTTTCAATAAACTAATAAAACTCATAAATAACTCAAATAACTCAATAATAATAATACATAATCAAATATAAACAAATAACAAATACCAAATAACAGCAAAATAAAGAACAAATGTAAAATGAAACAATAATAAATAATTTGAATATAAACAAAAATAGCGTGCTTACAGTATGTTTAAGACAAATTTTAGATGAAAAAGGATGCTTAGCAAAAATTTCAATAATTATGTACAACTGAAAAGCGAATGAAGAATAAAGTTATATAATCATCACAACCAAAATAAAATCACATGAGGTTAATAATAAGGGTATAGTGATGATACGCATTGAACTGTTAAAAAATGGCTAGATTTTACTTTATATATTATAAACAACTAAACGTTCTCAACTTGTATATTTAATATTTATTTAGATAAGTTTTCAATTTCTCTGAATGCAAAAGACTTAATGACCAGCGTTCCCTCGCCAAGTTTCTACAGGTCTGTGGCATAGTAGTCTCGTAAGTCTATCATTGACATTTGTACATGCCAATCCGCGAAAATTGTCTGTGGCCTCTCTTCTTTAGTCGACCGACTATGGAGTGTCTGGGTAATTATATAAACTAAATTCGTAACATTTGTTAGATTTGCTGTGCCATTGTGAAGATTTAGCAAGCCAAACCAATTATCCTCAGGACAACTTATACGAGGCATAATATTATGGATAATATTTCATGATTTTCTTTTAGTAGTGATAAAATGAGTAAGTCTTTAAACTGTGAAATACTCTTTAGTTTTCTCTCCATGAACAAGGGTTGTGGTAATGGCTGATAACAAAGTCTCTTGCACTGCTTATGAGGTCAAATAAACGCGTTCTTGTCTATAGATCTCCAACCATCTCAACGGATAGGATTACAGGTTACTTAGTGGCTTCCGTGGATACGAAAGACAGTATCACGTAAATAGGGGGTGTACTTGCAATGCAATAGTTTTTCAATTCTTTAATAGAATTGGAAATCAGAGTCAATATTTTTAACAATATTTTTCATATATGTATCTAGCTAGTCTGCTAACTAGGTTGTTTAAATGTTCTTTAAATGTCAGTTCTTTCTTTTATAAATTAATTATTGAGTCAGCATTCATTTATTCTGACTAATTCGAAATTTGTCAATTAAATTTGTTGCTAAAAATAATAATGATGTTTTCATTTAATTCAATGGGGTTGAAAAGATATCATCATTTCAATTATTTTTAATAAGAGTGATCTACCTGTTTAGTGAGAGAGCAAGGGGGAAAGGTGCAATTTTTGTACATTTTTTAAAATGGAAATCATCATCATCAAATATGACATGAAACAGGCGTCAATAGCGTAGTATGAAACATGAGTTCATGTAGTATCTTCAGTTAAAAAGAAACGTCCCCCCGATATTATAGCCCTAGGGTAATCACGCAGTTATGTGACGTGTGATTGAATAGTTTCCTTACGTTTACAGTATTGAGATTCTTTTTATAAGTCAGCTTTTTAATCCATTGTAACGCTATGTCTCCCTCAATGCCCATATTTGCTACATTTTCTCTAATACACATCATGCAAAAAATTGACTTTTCTTTTATGAAATTAATCAATAATATGCATGGATGAGCTTATTTTTTTATATTTTGTAAAAGTATTTTCGGATTACAACCAAATGAGTGCAACAGATTGTTTGTCCTTTTTACTTAAATTCAAAACTGAGTCACTGAGAATATTGTTGATTCATAGAAGTATTTCAGATGAAATATACCACAAACTATTTTTAAAAATAAATCTTACTAATCATCAATATTTTGTGATACGCTATGTGTTTTGTAGTGTTTTGCTAGAATGGTCCCTCTTTTTTTAGGTTGGTGATCATCTCCCTCATCATGCTAGCTGTGAAAAAAACATTCTGGAAAAAAACCTACTCGTCAAAATGATAATCGTTGCAACAATGTTTTTCAGAAGGCTGCAACGAAAGACTCTTATGACAGTTTCTGAGAAGAGCGATGAAAGTTGGGGTCCATCATGAAACAATAGGGAAATGAATGCGCCTCACAATTATTTCGTATCTTCTCACTAATCTGGTCTTTTTTACCTTCTTTACTTCTGTCAGAGCCTGTGAATATGAAACCAAAGGCGCACAAACTTGTCCTGAGAGACGGTAAATGTTTTATATGATGTTTGACCCGTAGGGGCTATCATTGGTGCTCCTCAGATTTTGCTTATTACTGACGTTTAAAGTACCCTCTGTTTACGTTGTCACCTCCAGCATCTTCGCAGCGCTTATGCCTTAGTTCAATTGAATATCACTATATATTCAAGTGTTTTGTCAGATTGTGTGTACTGTTTCCTTTCATCTGATCAACAGTAATTAATCGAACCCTACAAGTCTCTTTGCAGCTTTTCATACTCGACCAACCCCCTACCGAACCCCATCTCTCCCGCCTTTAAGAGTAATGTATTTTCCTATTGCTTTTCTTAACGAAACTTCTTCTAAACTGTTTTATCTATGTGTGTGTTCAATATAGCCTTGTTAATCTGTTCATCAGCCTTCGGCTTCTCCGTTCTGCTGCCTACATGTCGGTTGATACGATCATTGTAGTAGAGCCGCCTGCCTCGTAGCTCAGCTCCCATGGGATTGCTTGAAACCTTCTTTCTTGCTGCACCCCCAGTCTACTCATCCACTTTCATCTCTTATGAAGGTACACCGATTCGTCATTAGGTCCAGGACCATCTTTCATCTCCCTTCAATCGTGTCCCCTCCTTCCACGCAACAGCTGCTCTGAACACGCCCTCTATTCCATTCGCACTCGCTATTATTGCTAACTGTACCGTGAACGAACAAAGTCTCTCCCTATCACCATTTTATTTGTGGAAGCTTTTGTACCTGTAGACATCTCCCTCCCACATCCTTTGGCTCTGTATTATGTACGCACATCGGTTGATACAGTCTATGATATTGTTGTTTACTGGTTAAACTCTCTTGTAGCCATCGGGCAACAGACCACTTGGAAAATGAATACTCAGAATAATCCCTTTTATTATATATCAGCAGTTTCACCTCCCCATCATTTAAGCTGCTTCCCTACAGTATGGACACTATATTAAGGACTAACCCTTCTATCTTTTGACACTTGTATTGGATGCGTTAGGTAAGCATTCAACTAATGATGAAACCCCATTAATACATCCTCAATCTCAACTCAATGCTTCTTAGAGAGCAGTTTCGCCCCGCACATTGTACCTCACGCCCAGTGTCCTTCTTTGCATTCAGGATTTCAATGCTCCAAGTCAACCCGCAGTTATCCTTTAGAGTTCAAGAAAACTGTGTTGAATCAACTCATCCTCTCGAGTGGCTTATCTCGAACCTCACAATTCAAGTTTGAATGATTTGCAGGTTCAATAAACTCTCAGTTAAATTAGTACAGTAGATTTTATTTTTATACAAATTTGGCTAGTGAAATCTATGTTATGTGAGAATGAATACTATGACTTCCATGGAATGGAAGATCATTTTTTAGTAACGAGAAGACCCACATCCGACTTGTTGATCCAAAACTGCATTGTGGTTCTGATCAAATCCTGGATCAAGATATGCTTCTTGTATGTTTCATTCAAATGTTTTTTGTTAATACTATGGCAGTCAAGTTATGAATACTTTAGTAACTTAGATAGTTAAGGAAAGTATTATGATGCTGTTTTAGGCCTTCTGAAGTTGGTGCATGGAAAAGAAGAAAATTACTTCAGTTGTTGGTGCTTAATATTATGTTTAATATTATAAATATATAATATATAATATATATATATATTATATAATATAATATACTATATTATAAATAATAGTGAAATAAAAATAATTATTCAAATATAATTATAAACTATTATATATATAGTATATATATATATATAAAAAAAGTAGGAATGAATGAGATATTTATAAATACGGATAGAAGGTATAGTAATCCACTATATATGAGGGCACAAGATTATATATCACTTTAGAGGCTCGTCCACAGGAGGATTTGCCTAGAGTATAAGGCGATAACTATTATGGTTCCGGAGCCCGCGATTTACATCGTGCATATTTTTTCCGGTTCCGGTCTCCGAAGCGAATTCTTGAAAAATTTCGGGGCGGAACGCGGAATTACCTTCCTTCCCCACATAAAATTAATTAATCTTTGAAACCGCCCCTTTTTGAACTGCATTTGTCTCGGAGAATTTACTGTTTGTGAGTTAGCGATAAACCGATTGTATCAGAAAAACTGTTACAATAGATGTAGTATTGGGCAATATTTTATTAAAAGTTTTTAAGGCTTCCAAAAGATATTTCTGCTTGTTGAAATATACAAGTAATTTCTTCTTAATATATGGAAGAGACTGGGGAAAGGGAAAGTAAAGTGGTTTGGCGGCAGTAGCTATATTTGGGAATTTGTTTGGGGTTCACTTTCCAACAGCACCAATTAAGGAATTCTTCTTTGTCCCAGATTAGAAATTGATTTTTTCTGGTAAAAAAAAATTCAATTTCTTTAAGAATTCATCTTTTGAAGAAGAGCCAACTCTAGATTTTTATTTTTTTTTCTTTTTACACTAACTGAGCGCTGTGTCGGGCCCTTTTTACAGCCTATTCTTCGAAAGGTCTAAAAACTCAGTAACTTCACTGCGTGTAATTCTTATTCTTAATGCTCACCTGATGATTTTGAGGATACTTGGCAAATCTAAAGTTCCATTTATTGAATAGATAATTGCTCACGTTTCCCTGGGGAAAATGTAACTCATCGCCCGTGACTTTCTTCTGTACTGTAACTGCATACTATTAAGTCGCACGATGGGTGCTTGCAAATCATTGATTAAAATCATATTGCCATAATTGGGTCTTTTCAGGCGTTGGGGAGTTATGAGATTTCTAACTTCTAACAATTCTTTTTCATCTTCATTACAAATAAGTCAATTAAGTTCTTGGGTCTACTGTTAACAGTGAGTGTTAAACAAATTATCTTGTTTTGATATAATCCGATTAGATTGACTACCATTGTAAGTCTTCTTTGTTGGATATATCCACAACATAAATTAAATCTAACATGCATTTTGCAGAGCTGCTTCTTATTCTCCTGCTGTCATCCTGCAGAAGTTTGAGAGAGGTATGGCTGAGAGTCAAAAGATACTGTAGAGAATAATTTAAAATAGTTTCGATAACCATCGAAAAAGTTGAAATTAGACATTGTTTTCAAGTATTTTGCCATTTATTAGCAGATCAAAGCTTAAATGATTGATTGTCTATAATATAAACTTGCAGGGATATTCTTTTTAAAAAATTTAGTTCGTTTGCTGAAATCAAATATCTATGTACATTGTACTACAAGTTGTATCAATAGCTACAAGAAGATATTGGTAAGTAGTCATTGCACAATGTGGATCCAAGTTCTTCTCGTATTCTTTAAGTTAGTATTACAAGAGCTCAAAAACAGGAAAGATTGAAATGGTGTTACCAGGAAGTAAGTTGCCTGGTGGGACATTTTTGAATTAAATCAGACCTGGGCTTTTTGAAAGAGAAAAATAAAGGCAGATACTTATAAATTTGAAGAGTTATGAATAAAAAAACGAGAGAAAAACCGTGTAATCCTGCGTTAAATCAGTTTCCAAGTAGATGTCTGTTTAGATGCTCCATGTCTCGAAGGTTAAAATGAATTGTTAGGAGGGAATTTCCCAATTATTCGATGGGGCGGTATTATCAAAAAACTCATAAGTGATTTTAATTCCGAGAATGAGAAAAAACTGGGACATATTCGTGTAATTGGAGTTATTCATCAGTCTTTTTTATACATAATCTCGCATGGTAATGTAAGCACCAGAGTGCATAGTTAAAGAAGATAATAAGAGTCGTTTTAAATTATTTAGCGTCTATATATCTAGTGATAGGATTATTATCTGATAACCTTTAGATTTTTCCTCTCGAATATACAGGCTGATGATATCTCCAATGTTCCTGTATGGGAAGTTGGTAACATTTTATACAAAAGTTTCGTCTTCTTCTTAGGAATAAGTATGTTATTGGGGTTTGTGAAAGACGATTTGGGATAAGATTTCTATGAATCGCATCTTCATACTGATGACTGATTGAATGGCCGGTTACACAAATTGCAATTAAAATTAATATATGTTCTGTCGATCATTGAGGGGTGCAATTGGGATCATGCCGAAGGTCTTTGGTGGTGTGGGAGAGCTCTGCCCTGCAAAAGGTTGCACTTATGTATTTCACGGCTTGGGGATTGGCCTATTATTAGGCGCTTATATTGATGTTATCCTACTGTTCTAAGAAATACAAGGACGCTCCGGGGGGCTTTTCAACGTGATTAAAATTTGTTGGAACGTTGTCAGATATTGCCTTCAATGGAGGTGAATTTTCCATATGCTGGAGGAAGTGAGCGTTGCTTTACTAAATATAAGACTTTATTGCGTGAAAGTTATAAAAGTTCATTTTTTTTTAGCATTTATTTATGTAGTTATAGGGGGGAAAGTCTTACACCCCCCAGTAGATTAAATTTGGGGTCCGGGGCGTAATGTATTTTGTGTGAAGTTCCGGCTAATTCCGGTCCGGGGGCCGGGAGACTTAACAAATGGATTCAGTTCCGGTCTCGGCCCTAATATATAATATATTATAATATATCTTATATATATATAATATTTATATTAGTTAGATATATATATAATAATAAAATATATAAAATATCATATGAGTATAATTATATATTATATATTATTATAATATATATATAGTAGGAGGGGGTATATTTGCAATAATACGTATTATTGAGTGATATAGGTGATGGTGAGGTATGTATATAGTATATATAGAGAGCTTTATATATATACTATATATATATAGGGGTGTATATATGTATATATATATATATTATATGATAATATGAATTAGTATTATAGGTTGTGCAATCTCTACAAGCTTTTCGTAACTTACATATATATATATATATAATATTATATATATATAGTATATATAATATATAATTATATATATATATATATAGTATATATATATATATAATATATATTATAGTATATATATATATATTATATATATATATACCCTAATATATAATCAGGCGTTTGGCAATCGATTCGCAGGAGAGCACTGGGTTGTTCCTGCAAAGTGGTGGTTTTTTTTCACTAAAGTAAGAGCGATGGGCATTGTAGCATGAGTTTTCGATTTATAGAAAAAGATAGAAAGTGATCAAAAATGTTTGAACAAAATGAAAAAAAATGACTGAAGCGTGAAAAAGGTGGAGGAGGAATAGTGGAATGCTGGACAAAATTGGAGTATTTTTGAGAAAAGCCATTCGAAAAATTTAAATTCACATTCTCAAGATTTCCAATGTGGACTAACTATTTACTATAACAACAGCTCTTATTCTCCCAACTTTATATATTGAGATGCTAAGAACTATGAATTAGTATTTGTTTTAATATAATTAATAAGCTGAAATAATAATGAATGTTAGTTTTAGAAAGTCCTAATGTAAGAAAATGGATATACATATATACTTGAAATACACTTACTGTATTTGGTTACAGAAGAAACAACCTAATAATTATAAAAATTAAGGGTAATTAACTTTTTTGAAAAAGTGAAATGAGACTTGTTGTTTTTCGTTTTCAACAGCAACCTGTAAATTTTCCCAGGGGCTACAGATGTTTATTTCAGATGCCTCTATTCTGAGAGATGTAGTGACACCATTCACCAGACTCGCTTGGGGCAATGCTTGCTTAACTAATTCTTTCTTTAAAGCTCTCTTCAATCATTTACATAGCTTCCAATTTAACAAGTTTGCCTGCAGCTGTGCCACTTTAGACTCTGTCCAGATCTTCTGTTTGACCGAGTTTAGGCCTCTATCAGCACATTGTTATACGATACAAATAAAATTTTTCATTATCCCATTCTCGTTTCGGGGTCAACGATTTTGGTATGTTTGATTTTAGATCTTTCTCAGCAATTTTATGCTTGTCATTTGGTTCCGAGCTTGCAGCTCTCATTCTTTACGAGTTCTCCTCAGTTTCTCTTCTCTATCCAAGAAGCATGTATTGTTTCTATATGCTAAACGTCCCATGGAATGGAGCTCTTGGAGTATGATGAAATAAGGTTAAGGTTTGTTTTATCACTACATTTTAAGAGCACGTTTAAACAGTGATTAAAGCATTTAAAGTTCTCTTGGACATAGATGACCTGGTACTTGTAAGAGTTCTGCCTGATGTTGAAAATGCTCTTTCCACATTGCATTACCATGTGCACAGCGACAGTGTCTTTGTAGCAACTACTCTTTTCAACAGAGTACATAGATTTTTTTTTTCGGACTCTGGTTCAGTTTTTCCAATTGTATTAGTTTCCCCTCATCTAAGGTTGTCTGATATGGAATTGATTCCCATGGCAATGGAACGCACTAGCAAACTTCACTATATTTTGGAGCTTATCCTTTGGACAATCTCTTCATTAGGGGATAGACCATGTAAATTTTTTCACACAGAAGAGCTCGACACAGAATATTTGTTCACACATGCTTAACAGATTCAAGCAAATGTTTTTTGTGCTTGCAGACAGAAAAAACGTTTGGTCCTTTTCACAAACATTTTCCAAAGTTGCTTAAGAACTCATGTCAAGCATAAGATGCTCTGCACATATTTATCAGTAAAATGTTAGTTTAAAAAAAACATCATCAATTTTTTTTCTTAAAATCAAAGGATCTACTTTAAAAATATCTAAAAACCTTCCCAACATTTTCATAACCAATGATGACAAAACAGAATGCAAGAGAATGAGGTATAGATTCTGGTTTTAGTGGTATCATAAAGGGATGACGTTAAAGAAGTGGACGAACACTTCGCTTTGCAGCAAACGGTAGCAGGAGAGTGCACGTAGATAGGATATCAACAGTGAGTCTAAGCTCTCGCAGAGAGAGAGAGATAACTGCGGACTCGGCGGGACGCGTAAGTATGGATTTTCTTTAACAACCTACAATTTTATTGATATTTCAAGGTTCTTTTCAATCAGAGTTGGGCCTATGCATTAGTTACATTGTGTAAGATAAATGCTAGAATCTTTACTGGCTAAATTTGGTTTCCAAAAAACTTTATCATTTCAAAAACTTTATTCAATTATTATTTAAAATTATTTTAAAACCCATAAGAAAATTAAAAACAAAGATTTAAATAAATCATTTCCCTAGTGTTTTCCAGTTCTTGCTCTACGTTTCTAGTGAACATAAACCACATTTTTAAATTCAGTCACATGTAAAACAGAAGAAAAAGATATCTCAAAGTAACCTAATCTACTTGCCCCCAAAAAGTGAAGAAAAGTGAAGAATGGGGAGACTCCATACAAACT
>JABUQX010129412.1:7500-10000 GCA_015478945.1 Trachelipus rathkii
CAAAAAAAAGACGGAGTCGTAAAACATAACAGGGCATATATATATATATATATATATATATATATATAAAAAGTATATATATATATATATATATATATATATATATATATATATATATATATATATATATATATATATATATATATATATATATATATATATATGTGTGTGTGGCGTAATTGCTGCTCCCTTGTATTAATTGTTGCTTTTATTACAAAAATTGATACCTTTTTTTTTCAACCATGGAAAATTAAGACAATTTGGAATGACAATGTCTTTTATTTTTCTTACCTTGAACTATTTTATTATATATAAAAATATATCGTGAGAGTTACAAGGGGGAAAAAAAAAGACAATTTGAAAGGCCAAAGAATGTTGTGTGGCCTTTATTATATAAAGGAGAACTTTGCCGTATTTTTCTTGCTTATATAAAATTTTGTTGTGTAACAAACTTCATACATTATTAATATGTTTGTTTGCTTTTATTTTTAATATAGTAATTTTATTTATTTCATTGCGTAAAATAAATGTTGCTAGGAAGTTCGTTAAGGTGTTCGCTGCCAGGCGTATGACGAAACGTAATAGATAAATAATTTTTAAATGTTCTAAATATGTATATTAAAATGATTAGTTTTTATTTATTTATTTATTTTTTTTTTTTATAGGGAGGGTAAGGGTCCTGGAGTGCTTGGCGCCTTGGCTGTGCATTAGCACGGCAAGACCGGTTGGGGGGTCGGTAGGATCAGCTGCGGGGGCAAGACAAGAGGGGGACCAGAATCAGCTGGATCGACCGGAACAGCAACATCAGCACGGGTGGTTGAGGGACACCCACACTGCTGGAAGTGACAGAGTCCGCCCCCACTCCGCCCCTACTCCTGTTACAACCACGATGGTAAAAACGTTTCAGGTATGGCTATATTATTATTATTATTATTATTATTATTATTATTATTATTATTATTATTATTATTATTATTATTATTATTATTATTATTATTATTATTATTATTAGTGGGTATATTTTTGGGCATCCAGCGCGTTGTGTGATTTCGACGAGTCACTTTTATTAATGGTGGCACTTGGAGCAGAGTGGGCATAAAAGGATGAAAGGATTTTCGAACCTTAAATTGTCAATGACTCCCAATATATATATGACGAGCGATATATATATATATATATATATATATATATATATATATATATATATATATATATATATATATATATATATATATATATATATATATATATATATATATATATATATATATATATATATATATATATATATATATTAGTAATGGGACGATTAATCGTCATCGTCATCGGCAAAATCGGCATATTTTTTTTACATCGTCATCGTCATCGTCATCGGCAAATTTCGCCGATTATTTTGCCGATTAATTGAACAAATATTAAGAATTTTGAATAATATTAAAACTCAATAATAATAATAATAATAATAATAATAATAATAATAATGTATTTATTTACATATTTTATATACATATATATATATATATATATATATATATATATATATATATATATATATATATATTTAAAAAAATATAAATATATATATATATATATATATATATATATATATATATACCATTTTGCTTATGGTATGATGACATTCCAGTGCCTAATGGTTCGCCTTTCTCTTTTGCGTTCATATTTACACTCATCCTCCAGACAACATATCATATACACATACTTTATATTCACACTCATCCTCCAGACAACATCTTACAGACATCCCTATCTCCCTTGTAACTATACGTGTAGGGGAGAAAAATTGCCCACATCAGGCGTCCTGGTGTGTCAGAAGGCGACTATGACTGGTGAGAAGTTAGGTTGGCTGGCTGCCTACTACCACTCTTATCTTTGCCAGGAATGTAAAGGCATTCCTCGGAGAAGGTCGTGGATTGCAGTAAGCGCCCTTCTATCCTTCGGCGAAAATGCATGAATCGCAATTCGTATATGAAATAAGCCAGAGGACAAATGTTGGAGGAGATGAGGAGAGGTGATGGATGTGGCTTAGTAAAGGCAAATTTGATTTGCTCGCTGTGACTGAAACACAGATGGAAGGAAGCAGAGAAAATGTGGTGTGGTGTGAAATGTGTTTGTGTTGCTGTGGAAAGGAATGAGAGGGGGATAGAAGGATTTGCAATTCTGATGAGTGAGTTGTGGTAGAGAGCTATGGTAGATTTTGTGTGTGTGAGTACTAGAAGTCTAAAGGTTAAATTTAAGTTTGAAAAGGTCAAAATTTGTGTGGTTGCGACATATGATCCATCTGAGGGTAATGTTGAAGAGAGTACGATTTTCTGGAATAATCTGAATGATGTTTTGGATGGGGGGAATAGGAGATTCAGTTCATTTGCCACATATCTGCCCATTCAAGGATTTTTTTTACAGTTGTCACCACCACTCACGGGCAGAGCCCTATTCAAGGAGGGGGTGTAGTACTCTCAAAAGTTCACTCCTCTAGCAATTC
>JABUQX010129412.1:17500-18838 GCA_015478945.1 Trachelipus rathkii
GTGTGATTGATCTAGTTCGTATCAAGCATTTATTCTTATAGTGGGCATGAGTAAATGCGGGTTGAGCCTTGGGAGCGTATCATTAAACGCGAGTCCATCTGTCCATTCAAATATTATTATTATTATTATATTATATTATTATTATTATTATTATTATTATATTATATTATTATTATATTATTATTATATACTTATAATAATATAGTGAGGGAGTAGTGTGTCTGTGTGGTTATAACAGAAAAAAACTCTGCATATACTGTGAGTAATCAGAAATTGAAATCATTAACTTGAAATTTTACCTTATTTTAATACATTTAAACCAATGAGTTTTTTTTTTTTTTTATTGCCTAATTTTTTGAAAAAAGTTTTAAACTTCCTTATCAAACAAATGACAGCACTTATATAAATTGTGTTCAAAGTTAGTCAATTATGATACTACAAACTAAAAATAAATAAAATAATATAATAATAATATATATAATAATAATAATATAAAATAATAATATAATAATAATAATAATAAAATAATAATAATATAAAAATAATTAAAATATTATTTATAATTATTATTATTATTATTTTTATTATTATTTTATTGCATTCCTGCTCTAGAACTTATTATTATTATTATTATTATAATTATTATTAATTATTATTATTATATAAATTTTTATATTATGAGTAGTATAGAATTAAAAATTATTCTGAAAAGTAACAACTATTATTATCAATATTAATTATTTGTTGTGATAGTAGTAGTCATTGTATTGATTATTGCTATTGTTATTTTATTATTATTCCCCCAGCGTATTTACTTCATTCACAGAACCTATTATGTATTCACTGTGCTCACCTTGCCAACCATGAATGAACTTATCTCGAAGGTCGTTTCTTTTCTTCTCTTACTTCTTCTTCTTCTTCTTCTTCTTCTTCTTCCTCTTCTTCTTCTTCTTCGTCTTCTTTCTTCTTCTTCTTCTTCTTCTTCTTTCTTCTTCTTCTTCTCTTCTTTTCTTCTTCTTTTCTTCTTCTTCTTCTTCTTCTTCTTCTTCTTCTTCTCTTCCTTCTTCTTCTTTCTTCTTCTTCTTCTTCTTCTTCTCTTCTTTCTTCTTCTCTTCTTCTTCTTTCTTCTTCTTCTTCTTTCTTCTTCTTTTCTTCTTCTTCTTCTCTTCTTCCTTCTTCTTCTTCTTCTTCTTCTTCTTCTTACTTTCTTCTTTTCTTCTTCTTCTTCTTCTTCTTCTCTTCTTCTTCTTCTTCTTCTTCTTTTCTCTTCTTCCTTTCTTTCTTCTTCTCTCTTTCCTTCTTCTTTTTCTTCTGCTCTTCTTCTTCTCTTCTTCTTCT
>JABUQX010129413.1:25000-26154 GCA_015478945.1 Trachelipus rathkii
ATGTACGATTACAAATATATTTTCAGTAATTTGAACTAATTTCACTGATCCAGCAGCAAAAAAGTGCAACTGAAAATCTTTTGGAACAGCACGGTAGAACAGTTTCAAACAGGTTGGGGACGGAGGGAGGGTTGAGAGGGATTTTAAATGTAAAATAGGGAGGGAGTCCTATGCCAACGATGACAAATAGCGGCTTGCAAGTTTATGAATTTAAATAAACATTCTTTTATTTATAAAGTATGGGCCTTGTTAAATTCAAAATAGTTATTTTTTGACTCATTCGTTAGAAAATGAATAATATTTAATATTAGTGGTAAAACATTACTTTTAAATTTATAAATATATAGAAAAAAATAATTGAACGGTAAATTAAAAAAAAAAAAAAAAAAAAAAAAAAAAAAAAAAAAAAATCTTCAGTCGAGTCCATAATTCTGAACTATCAATTCGAAGGGGATGGGAATGAGTGGCAGAAAATACTCGCATATAAGCGATTTAGATCATTTCTGCTCATTCATGGCAGAAGGAGTACGAGATCCTTCGCAGGTGGAGCTCCCTCCCCTTGCTATATAAATCATGTTTCCTGCTAAACGCAAGATGGTAGTCACCAAAACAATTATTTTTAATATTTAAAAATTTTAAAAGTAACGTGTTACCATTGAAATTTAATATCAACGCAATTTCCTAATGAACTAGTAGAAAAAAACTAACTAAAATGAATTTAACACGGACCAAAACTACTATTTATATTTATTAATATTACTGAATTTCAGTACTTAAATATTGAAACTTTTACAAATATAACTAAATTAACTTGTATGTTTTTATGTACAAATAAATTAAAAAAATAGTAATTTATATTTTCGTAATAAAATGATGGTAAGAGTAGGTCCTCCATATCAACAGTGCCGAATCAATAAAAACCGGATATATTCTAAAGAAAACATCAAAATTCCCCTCCCCCCCCAAAAAAAAGACACTATTTTTATCAAATATAATAATTACCCCTTTTAGCATATTCAACAAAAATAAAAATTCTTTTTTTTTGCATATTAACGAAGAATAAAAAAAAAACCATAGGAATAAAGAGTCTTCTTGGCAATGGCAAGAATATATATATATATATATAATATATATATATATATATAATATATATA
>JABUQX010129415.1:0-5000 GCA_015478945.1 Trachelipus rathkii
GGTGGCACGTGCATCATTCGAAACACTATGCAAACTTACATCTTCACTTTGGTGTATGATAATGATATGGATATTGTATATTATGGCTTTTTACAATACAGCATTGAAGCTACTGGGACATTTTTTTACCGGACCCCGGAATTGAGTTTAATTAAATAAGGTTATTTACGCTTTGAAGTATTCTTCGGCAAGCGCGGCAAAAGCATCTGATATAGGTCAAAGCCTAATTAATTGGTCTGATAAGCTTAATATCATTTATTAACTATTGTTAAGGATATTCTTATAATAAAAGAAAATTAACAATAATTATGTACTATTCCTAACATATTTTGAAGACGGTTAACGTTTACGATTAACGTTAACTTCCGCTACATTCTTTACCGATAAACGCTTTAATGATTAACGTTGTTAATATTTTTTGTTAACGATTAAAAATTAATGACGTTAACTTTCTATTAACGGTGCCCACCTTTATATATATATAATTATATTATTATATATATATATTATATAATAATATATATATATAATATATATATATATAGAGTAGTTTCGATCGTTCGTCTAGCGCTTTTTTAAAACCGAATATCAGGAATCCATCTCCGTCAATTTCTCTCTCATTTTTGCAACTTTTTTTTCCGCAACTATGGTCATTATCATCGTTGAAAGTATTACATCGACATTTTATTTCAAAGTCGATTAATTTGCGGAGCCGGAGCCGGAGCCTGAGCCTTCGATGACGCGTTTTTCCCGCTGAGTCCGATTTTGGTGCTTGAGGTGTCCATCTATGGGTTTTTTGGGTCAGGGAACCCGTTTATGAGGCGTTTGGAACAGGGAATTCAAGTCAAATGCCGACATGACTTGGTTGGAAATTCGTAAGGTCGTCAGATTTTGACGCTTGAGGTGTCCATCTATGGGTTTTTTGGGGTCAGGGAAGCCGTTTATGAGGTATGTGAGGCGTATGGAACAGGGAACCCAAGTCAAATGCCGACATGACTTGGACTTTCTCTGAAATTGCTAAGTTTTATACTTTTTATTGGTCAAATTAAGGGTTCCTAAGGGTGGTGAGACCAATTTTGAGGTCAGGTTGGCCAATATTTGAGTTTTAGAAGGGTTAGCAATAAGTCTTATAACCCACACTTTTCTTCACCCCTCAATTTAGATGAGTTCTAGTTGACTTGTCTTCTTCAAACTTGGCTCCCCATATAAGGGAGACGTAACCTCATTGTAGACGAGGTTACGTCCCCGTGCTCACCCCAGAGGGTGTGCCTCCCCCTAAAAAAAATCGAATGTTCGTAGAAGGTTGAAATTTGGAGAAAGGATTCAGAGTCGGATTTCTGGAAAGAATCGGGTTTGGAATCAGAGGGAATGACAACGGCACCGGTGCTGGAGCCGGTGCGGTACCTAGTTAGTAAGCATTCGTTTAATAATACAATATTATTACTGTTCACATACCTGATACTGTTCTATCATGTACATATCGTCAATTGCATTGCATCTTGCAAAGATAACCCGTCTTTCTAAATGTTCAATACTGACATTTATATTTTCAAATCTCATTTTCTTTTTATAAATGCTAACTAATATAATTTTTTTCCTTAAACTGAAACATGCATATATTGGTTGCTATTTTTTTATGTTTTTATTTTACATTTATACTTTATGTTTAATTTAATTTTTATAATTTTTATTTTTATTTTATTTTTTTTTTTTAATTTTTTTCTAACTATTTTTTATTTTACTTTTTTTTTTTTTTATTTGCTTTAAACATTTTGTTTTTACTAAAAAATTTATTCTTTTTATGTTTATAACTTAAAAATTTTGCATTTTTACATACCTTAGATCAGTAAAGAGTAAATCAGTAAATCAGTAAATCAAACTGCCCTCCATACCCTCATACCCTTCTGTGATCTATTGATCTATTGATCTATTGATCTATTGATCTATTGATTCAAGTCATATTTTGTATAACATAACACAAAACTTTTATTTATTTTTGTTTGTTTCTTTAAACTTTTCGTTTTTTACTAAAAAATTTATTCCTTTTATGTTTATAACTTAAAAAAAATTTGCATATTTACATACCTTAAAGCAGTAAATCAGTAAATCAGTAATCAACTGGCCCTCCATACCCTCATGTCCTTCGTGATCTATTGATCTATTGAATCTATTGATTCAAGTCATATTTTGTAATAACATAACACAAAACCTTTTATTTATTTTTGTTTTGTTTCTTTAAACTTTTCGTTTTTACTATAAAAATTTATTCCTTTTATGTTTATAACTTAATTTTTTTTTGCATATTTACATATCTTAAAGCAGTAAATCAGTAAATCAGTAAATCAAACTGCCCTCCATACCCTCATACCCTTCTGTGATCTATTGATCTATTGATCTATTGATCTATTGATCTATTGATTCAAGTCATATTTTGTATAACATAACACAAAAATTTTATTTATTTTGTTTAATTTGCTTTATAATATTTTGTTTTTTACTAAATTTATTTCTTTTATGTTTAAAACTTAAAATAAATTTGCGTATTTACATACCTTAAAGCAGTAAATCAGTTAAATCAGTGAAATCAAACTGCCCTCCATAACCCTCATACCTTCTGTGATCTATTGATTCTAAATTGATCTATTGATCTCACTTGATCTATTGATTCAAGTCATGTTTTGTATAACATAACACAAAACTTTTATTTATTTTTTTGTTTTGTTCCTTAAACTTTTCGTTTTTTACTAAAAAATTTATTCCTTTTATGTTTATAACTTAAAAAAATTTGCATATTTACATACCTTAAATCAGTAAATCAAACTGACAATCCATACCCTCATATCCTTCTGTGACTATTGATCTATTGATCTATTGATCTTTGATCAGTCATTTTTGTATAACATAACACAAAACTTTTATTTATTTTTGTTTTGTTTCTTTAAACTTTTCGTTTTTTACTAAAAAATTTATTTCCTTTTATGTTTATAACTTAAAAAAATTTGCATATTTACATATCTTAAAGCAGTAAATCAGTAAATCAGTAAATCAAACTGCCCTCCATACCCTCATATCCTTCCATGACCTATTGATCTATTGATCTATTGATCTATTGATCTAAAGATTCAAGTCATATTTTGTATAACATAACACAAAACTTTTATTTATTTTTGTTTTGTTTCTATAAACTTTTCGTTTTTACTAAAAAAATTTATTATTTTGTTTAATTTGCCTTAAATATTTTGTGTTTTCTAAAATTTATTACTTTTTTGTTTATAACTTAAAAATTTGCATATTTACATACCTTAAAGCAGTAAATCAGTAAATCAGTTAATCAAACTGACCTCCATAACCTCATATCCTTCTGTGATCTATTGATCTAATGATCTATTGATCTATTGATCTATTGATTCAAGTCATATTTTGTATAACATAACACAAAACTTTTAATTTATTTTTGTTTGTTCTCTTAAACTTTTCGTTTTACTAAAAATTTATTCTTTATGTTTATAACTTAAAAAAATTTGCATATTTACTACCTTAAATCAGTAAATTCAAACTGCCCTCCATACCCTCATACCCTTCTGTGATCTATTGATCTATTGATCTATTTGATCTAAGTCATATTTTTAATAACATAACACAAAACTTTATATTTATTTGTTTGTTTTGTTCTTTAAACTTTTCGTTTTTACTAAAATTTATTCCTTTTTATGTTTGTTAACCTTTAAAAAAAATTTGCTATATTTACATACCTTAAAAGCAGTAAATCAGAAATCAGTAAATCAAACTGACCTCCATACCCTCATAACCCTTCTGTGAATCTATTGATCTAATTGATCTATTGATTTTATCGATCTAATGAATTCAAGTCATATTTAGTATAACATAACAACAAAACTTTTTATTTATTTTTTGTTTTTGTTTCTTTAAACTTTTCGTTTTTTACTAAAAAAATTATTTCTTTTTAATTTTTTATAACTAAAAAAAAATTTGCAATATTTACATACCTTAAGCAGTAAATCAGTAAATCAGTAGATCAAACTGTATTGCCAGACATCCCATTCACCCTTACATGATCTATTGAACTTATTGATCTATTTACTCAAGTCATATTTTTGTAAAACATAACACAAAAAACTTTTATTTATTTTTGGTTTCGTTTCTTTAAACTTTTCGTTTTTTCCTAAAAAATTTATTCTTTGTTAATGTTTATAACTTAACAAAAATTTGCATAACGTTACATGCCTTAAAGCAGTAAAATCAGTAAATCCGTAAATCAAACTGTATCCGGCCCATCCTCCACCCTTTCCTGATCTATTGATCTATTTGGCTCAATCCATATTTTGTATAACATAGCAAAAAACATTTTTATTTATTTTTATTTTGTTTTTTCTTTTATAAACTTTTCGTTTTTTTTACTAAAAAAATTTACTCTTTTTATGTTTATAACTTAAATTTTGCCATATTTTCTACACCTTAAAGCAAGTAAATCAGTAAATCAGTTAATCAAACTACCCTCCATACCCTCAATATCCTTCTGTGATCTATTGATCCATTGATCTATTGGATCTATTGATCTATTGATCTATGATCTAATTTGATCTATTTGATTCAAGTCATATTTTTTTTACTAAAAATTTAATTCTTTTTATGTTTATAACTTTAAATTTTTTTTTGCATATACATACCCTAAAGCAGTAAATCAGTAAATCAGTAAATCAAACTGCCCCTCCATACCCTCATACCGCCTGTGTTCTATTGATCTATTGATCTATTGATCTATGATCTAATTGATCTATTGATTCAAGTCATATTTTGTAATAACTAACGCAAAAAACTTTTATTTACAACTTTGTCTTGTTCTTTACATTTATGTTTTTTACTTATAAAATTTAATTATTTTGTTTAATTGCTTTTAAATATTTTGTTTTTTACTAAAAAATTTATTCCTTCTATGTTTATAACTTAAATTTTTTTTGCAATTTTACAAAATCTTAAAG
>JABUQX010129415.1:10000-15000 GCA_015478945.1 Trachelipus rathkii
AAAAATAAATAAAAAGTTTTGTGTTATGTTATACTAAATATGACTTGAATCATTAGATCGATAGATCAATAGTTCAATAGATCACAGAAGGATATGAGGGTATGGAGGGCAGTTTGATTTACTGATTTACTGATTTACTGCTTTAAGGTATGTAAATATGCAAAAAAAAATAAGTTATAAACATAAAAAGAATAAATTTTTTAGTAAAAACAAAATATTTAAAGAACCAAAACAAAAATAAATATAAGTTTTGTGTTTGTTATACAAAATATGACTTGAAATAATAGTAGATCAATAGATCCAATAGATCAATAGATCAATAGATCACAGAAGGGTATGAGGGTAGCTGGATAGGTTTAATTTACTGAATTACTGATTTACTGCTTTAAGGTATGTAAAATATGCAAATTTTTTTAAAAGTTATAAACATAAAAGGAATAAATTTTTTTAGTAAACGAAAAGTTTAAGAAACAAACAAATAAATAAAAGTTTTGTGTTATGTTATACAAATATGACTTGAATCAAAGAGATCAATAATAATAGATTTAGATCAATAGGTCATGGAAAGATATGAGGTTATGGAGGTCAGTTTAAATTAACTGATTTACTGATTTACTGCTTTAAGGTATGTAAAATATGCAAATTTTTTTAAGTATAAACATAAAAGAATAATTTTTTAGTAAAAACAAAATATTTAAAGCAAATTAACAAAATAAATAAATTTTATAGTAAAACAAAAATTTATTAGAAACAAAACAAAAATAAATTAAAAGTTTTTGTGTTATGTTAAAATATGACTTGAATCTTTAGATCAATAGATCAATAGATCAATAGATCAATAGGTTCATGGAAGGATATTGAGGGTATGGAGGGCAAGTTGATTTACTGATTTTACCTGCATTTAGCTGCTTTTAAGATATGTAAAATATGCAATTTTTTTAAGTTATAAACATAAAAGGAAAAATTTTTTTGAAAAAACGAAAAGTTTAAAGAAAAAAACAAATAGAATTAAAAGTTTTTGTGTTATGTATACAAAATATGACTTGAATCAATAGATCAATAGATCAATAAGATCAATAGATCACAGACAAGGATATAGGGTATGGATGTCAGTTTTTGATTTTACTGATTTACTGATTTACTGCTTTAAGGTAGTAAATATGCAAATTTTTTTTAAGTTATAAAACATAAAGGAATAAATTTTTTATGTAAAACACGAAAAGTTAAGGAAAAAACAAAATAACTAAAAAGTTTTGTGTTATGTTGTATACAAAAATATGACTTGAATCAATAGATCAATAGATCAATAGATCAATATAAAAAAAGATCAACAGACGTGTATGAGGGTATGGGAGGGCAAAGTTTGATTTAGGCTGATTTACTGATTACTGCCTTAGTGTATGTAAATATGCAATTTTTTTTTAAGGTTAAAACATAAAAAGGAATAAATTTTTAGTAAAAAACAAATATTTTAAAAGCAAATTAAACAAAATAAATAAAATTTTTGTGGTTATGTTATACAAAATATGACTTGAATCAATAGAGCAATAGATCAATATAGATCAAATAGATCACATAGATCACAGAAGGGTTGAGGGTATGGAGGCAGTTTGAATTTACTGATTTACTGATTTACTGGCTTTAAGGTATCGGTAAATATGCAAAAAAAATTTAAGTTATAAACATAAAAAGGAATAAATTTTTTAGTAAAAACGAAAAGTTTAAAGAACAAAACAAAAATAAATAAAAAGTTTTGTTGTTATGTTATAACAAAATATGACTTGAATCCAATAATCAATAGATCAAATAGATCAATACGATACAGAAGGCTATGAGGGTGAATGGAGGGCAGTTTGATTTACTGAATTTACTGATTTCCTGCTTAAGGTATTGTAAATATGCAAATTTTTTTTTAAGTTATAAACATAAAAGGAATAAATTTTTTAGTAAAAACGAAAAGTTTAAAGAAACAAAACAAAAATAAATAAAAGTTTTGTGTTATGTTATACAAAATATGACTTGAATCAAAATAGATCAATAGATCAAATAGATCAATAGATCAATAGATCAACAGAAGGGTTGAGGGTATGGGGCAGTTTGATTACTGATTTACTGATTACTGGCTTTACTGATCTAAGGTATGTAAAAATGCAAAATTTTTTAAGTTATAAACATAAAAGAATAAATTTTTTTTGGTAAAAACAAAAAGTTTAAAGAAAATAAAAAAAATAAAAAAAAAAAAAAAAAAAAAAAAAAAAAAAAAAAAAAAAATAAAAAAAAAAAAAAAAAAAAAAATAAAAAAAAAAAAATAAAAATTATAAAAATTAAATAAACATAAAAGTATAAATGTAAAATAAAAACATAAAAAAATAGCAACCAATATATGCATGTTTCAGTTTAAGGAAAAAAATTATATTAGTTATCATTTCTACCACTGAAAATGAAGATTTGAACATATAAATGTCAGTATTGAACATTTAGAAAGACGGGTTAATCTTTGCAAGATGCAATGCCAATTGACGTATGTACATGATAGAACAGTATCAGGTATGTGAACAGTAAATAATTGTATTATTAAACGAATGCTTACTAACTAGGTACCGCACCGGCTCCAGCACCGTGCCGTTGTCATTCCCTCTGATTCCAAACCCGATTCTTTCAGAAATCCGACTCTGAATCCTTTCTCCAAATTTTCAACCTTCTACGAACATTCGATTTTTTTTTTAGGGGGAGGGGAGCACCCTCTGGGGTGAGCACGGGGACGTAAACCTGGTCCTACAATGAGGTTAACGTCTCCCTTTATGGGGAGCCAAAGTTTTGAGAAGACAAGTCTTAACTAGAACTCGCATCTAAATTGAGGGGTGAAGAAAAGTGTGGGTTATAAGACTTATTGCTTACCCTTCTAAAACTCAAATATTGGCCAACCTGACCTCAAAATTGGTCTCACCACCCTTAGGAACCCTTAATTTGACCAATAAAAAGTATAAAACTTAGCAATTTCAGAGAAAGTCCAAGTCATGTCGGCATTTGACTTGGATTCCCTGTTCCATACGCCTCACATACCTCATAAACGGCTTCCCTGACCCCAAAAAACCCATAGATGGACACCTCAAGCGTCAAAATCTGACGACCTTACGAATTTCCAACCAAGTCATGTCGGCATTTGACTTGAATTCCCTGTTCCAAACGCCTCATAAACGGGTTCCCTGACCCAAAAAACCCATAGATGGACACCTCAAGCACCAAAATCGGACTCAGCGGGAAAAAACGCGTCATCGAAGGCTCAGGCTCCGGCTCCGGCTCCGAAATAAAAATCTACGGTAAAAAATATTTACAATCGTACCTGAAAAATAATAAAACATATCCAGCATTCCAGAAAAAAAAGTGCAAAAATGCTAAAAAAAATCTACGGAATTTAGAATGCTGGAAAAGGTCGATCTTGCCCCATATACTACTATATATATATATATATATATATATATATATATATATATATATATATATATATATATATATATTAATATATAATATATTTTATTATATATATACTATAAGGTAACATATATAGAAGCTTGTAATATATATATATATATATATATATACTATTATATACAGTATATATTTATATTTACAGTATATATATATGGTCAATATTGTTTGTCTTTCATTATATTATCATTATATTTTCGTAGTAAATTTTGAGATGTCATTAGTGGTTATTTCTATGAGTTTTTATTGTTATTTCAGTTCAATTATTGTTGTAATGCTTTTCAATGAATCTTTCCTATAAATTTCTTTAGTTTCTTCGAGTTTTCAGTTTTAAAGTATGACTTAAACACTTGATTAGGGTTTTGAACAATTAGTTATAGCCTACAGAAGATAAACATTATGTTAATGCGAACTTGGAATCACTGTAAATGCAAATTCAATTTTTATGTAAAGGGAAATTGGAAATCTTTCATGAAAATATTTTAAACTTTAAAAAGAAATAAAAATGCCTAGCCTCCTAGTGTAAATGGTCTATGGGTTAACAAATAATTTTTTGGGATATATTCTTTTTTTTTTTTTTAGCGTTTTTGAATATTTAATTTGTGTTTTGAAGATTTTGTTTTGAATTTTGGCTTCAAACAAATTTAAAAATTGATAGAAAACCAAATATTTAAAATTTGAAAAAATTTTAAAATGTTATTCCTTATTTTACAAATCCACACTTTTAAAAACAATTTCTAAAATATTTCTAATTTAATTCTAACTTTTCTCAACGTGTCCCACTGTGAACAAAAACAAAAACAGTAGTAAATAAATAAAAATTTAAAAAGGAATTCCTTTGCAATTAAGCCAATTTACCACTATCGTTTTCTAATACACCTCAAATGGGTTTGTTTTAACTTCGTTAATGAGGCTTATTTGTTTATCATTGTAAGACCTTGCCATTTATATACTCCAATGTAACCTAGATAAAACATTCAAAATCAAAAGCTTAAATGGATAAAGTTTGAATAAATTCATTGTAATTACTCTTTAGAAATGCAATTAAAATATGAAATTTTTTTTTCATAAATGAGAGATAACTTGTAAAATAATAAATGGAAAAGATGAACTTTTTATTAAATTACCTTTCAAAAATATAGAAGAAAAAATGGCCGGTCACCAAGTTTGCTAAACAATTAAAAATAATAATAAAGCTTCAAATTAGTTATAAAAAAATAAAGAAAGAACTTGTAGTGAATATAATAACATTAACTAATCCAAACATTTCAGATTATATATGAATTTTTTACAAACCTTAAATTTAATTGAAATGAAAAATCTTATTATAAGTATTTAAATATATAACATATTATTTTCTAATTTATATATATATATATATATATATAATATATATAATATATATATATATATATATATATATATATATATATATATATATATATATATATAAAAATATATATATATATATATTTCGAAAAATATTTTTAAAAGATAATATTAAAGCTCTT
>JABUQX010129416.1:0-12500 GCA_015478945.1 Trachelipus rathkii
ATATATATATATATATAACTTATATGCGCTGCTGCCTGCTCTTATGCCTTATATATATGCCTCTGCTGCTGCTGCTACTTGCTGCTATACTGCTGCTGATATATATATAAACACCACCGTTCACGGGCAGAGCCCTAATCCAGGAGCGGGTGTACTCAATTAACGTCCGAGCATGACGAAGCCAAATCCAAGGAGAGAATAGCTTACATTCTCCCACCCGACCAGTTGCGAACCTGGGACCCTCAATTTGTTTGGTGAGTTATCTACCACTGAGCTATTGGGCGTTTTTATATAAATAAACTTAAAATACAAAAAATCAAAATACACATATATACATTTGTACAAATACCATTACTATTTCATCTATCGTTGTTGACCACCTTCCGACTGATGTTCAATCCCTGGGTTGGTCAAGACAACAAAAGTGCTAAGGAAACATTACGTTAAATTAGCCAACCCTTATCTCACGGGAAACATGGTGACAGACAAAGAGATTTAATTGGTTGTGATTTCCTACATAGATTTTTATATCATACGAGACTTTCCGCGGAATCAACCATATAGATACCAACGTTAGAAAGCTGATTTGGAGAGAGCTTCCCTTTTTTCTAGCCATCTTGAATCGCAAGCTACAGTTGTTTTGACGTTTAGGGCCGATTAACCTATATTACGATTTTAGACCCGAGGCATTCTTTGTCGGCAAGAAACACCAACCTTCCTCCCCATTGCGTGAATAAGAAATCGGAGCGGAACATCTTCCATCCGAACATGGCGATGAATTGGATGTGGAGGAACAACAGTTCCCTTCCATTTTGAACAACGAAGAGAAAGGAGAGGGAGCTTCATCAACCACTGAAAATGTAGATCAACTGTGGTCTCTATTAAACATTGACATCCTGCCAAACGAACGATTCACCGAAATAATAAAGACAATTTTAGAATCATTCCGGAAAACCTCACCTTTGACGATGAATGGTATGTTGTTTCATTACCATGGCGCTTCATTCACTCTCCACTCCCGGATAATTACGCTCTTTCAAAGCTATGCCTTTACAGCGTTCTTAAAAAATTTATGTCTGATCCTGAACTTCTTAATTCATATTCTGAAATCATCCAGGATTAACTTTCTTGGAATTTCGTAGAAAAGGTGAATCTCGCTACCCCAATTCACCCCGATGCTCTCACCCAGATGCTAATCTACATCACCAACCCCACTCCGTAAATTCTCTTCCACCACTGGACTGAGATTAGTCTTCGATTGTTCCTTTACCAATCCAAGCCTCAACCAGTGTCTCCACAGTGGACGCTCACTTATTATGGATTTAGGAAAAAATTCCCCAAGTTCCGCTTAAGACCTTATGACACTTCTTCAGACATAGAGAAGGCATTTTTAAGGATTCGCCTTTCACTAAAGGATAAGGATTCCACACTTTTCTATTGGTGAAGGAACCTCAGATGTTAAAAGTTCCATAGTGACTTATCGTTCTAAGCCTATTTTATTTAGGACCACTCGCCTATTCATTATCATGTCCAACGCTCAAATACTGATTAAAAGGACATTATCTTCAATCAAACTTATGTCGACAACCTTTTAGGAACCTTTGACGCCGAGGAGGAGTTAGCAGATTTTTTCTTTGAATGAAATCTTTTTGAAATGGTTGGTCTCAATCTACGAAAGTGGACATCAAACTCATAACCTGAGAATTCAAGATAAATAAAATTAGTGTTGATGAAACCACCATTAAGGTAAAACTCGTTCGCAGACGCAACATCCATTATAATACGAAGGGGTTGAAACGGTGGTAGAATGCAAGATTCCAACTCCCTTGAGCTGTCAGCAATTTTAATATATATTTATATTTATATATATATATATATATATATATATAACCTTGTCTTCGCTGTAGCCCTTGTATATATATGCACCGCTATATATATATATGCATATATATGCTGCTGCTGCTGCCCTTCTATGCTATGCTGTATGCTGCTATGCTATAACTGCTGCTGCCTATATACTAACTGCTATATAGCAATATTATATATATATATCTTTTTATATACTATGCTATATATATATATATATATATATATATAACTTAACTATATATATATATATATAACTGCTATATATATATATATATACCTATATATCTATATATATATATATATATATATTTATATATATATATATATATATTTATATGTCATACCATACCATAATCTTTATTCATGGAAATTGTAGAGGCTGATTTATTTTTGCAACTTCGTATTTCGCGAAATAGTTTCCCATAGATAAATTCCTTTGTTGAAAGGACCTGTTCAGAAATTTGAATTGGGATTATAAAATCCCAGAGAAGTACAAAAAGGAGTAGCAGGCCATAACTAATAGCCTGAATCACTGCTTAAAATTTAAGTTGCCTAGGCAATTAATATTTTCAAAGGAAGTGAAGCTGCATACCTTCTCAGATCTTTCGAAGGCTGCTTTTGATACTGTAGTGTATATCGTTTCCGATTTAGACATTGACTTAGATTCTTGTCACACTATACCTGCTTCCAATATTCTTATGGCTAAGGTGTAGGTTTCTTCAATAAAGGAACTTGATATGCCACGTTTAGAACTTATGGGGACCTTACTCTCCACACCCGAATTTTCATTCTGTGTTTTTGAGGGTATCTTAATAGTTCGTAAAATTTATTGCTGGAGCGACATTCAGGTTGCATTGCAATAGATTTATTCTACTAACCAGCTCTCTACTTTCAACCAAAATAGGGTGGATGAAATTAGGAAAAAATTTTCATCAGCTGAGCGGAGGTACATTCCTACCGATTCAACCCTGCTGATGCAGCTTCGTATGGATCCAGCTATAAACACATCTTTTCAGATCTATAGCAAAGAGGACCCACCTGACATTACGTACACTGTGCAATAAAGTCTTTTTTATCTTGTGCTCCATAGACAGACACAACACTAGAACTTTTAGCTAGGCTTCCTTGTACTCTGGGGGAATTCGATGCCATTTGTTTTAAACTGGGTACAAACCTAACTCTTTAGACACTCTGTAGACTGCAAACCTTTCAAAGCTTTTAAGGCAATTGCAGAACATTAATTTTTTTTATCAAATTCCCTTTTATGAACTAAATTATCCTAGCCATATTCCCTTTTAGGAACTTAATTATTCTAGGATCCCATCGTATTTTCTTTATATATATATATATATATATATATATATCTTCCAACTACTTACACAGAATTTTCGACTCCGACTCCTGGAAAATTGCATGACTCCACGACTTCGACTCCGCAGAGAGGATGTTTACGTTTGGCTCAGTGGGTTAAGGCGAGCTTTTTGGGCTCGCCTTCAGAACGCGGATTCCCTCTCAGTTATGGGTTCGAATCCTCGCTCGGCTACGTGAACGGACAAAAAATTGTCGTCAGTAGGAGATTTTCTGTAATATTTACGGATTGCAGTTTACGGCAGAGTGTATTACACTAATCTCAACACACACACACACACACACACACACACACACACACACACACACACACACACACACACATCACTACCAACATAGCCAACGCACACATCATTCAACATACTTAAATCACTCTTCTCATGCTTCTCGCATTGGAAAGGCCGCGTATCAGGATGCGAATCCGCGCTCGCGGTGGCATAGGGCTCCGACTGCGTTGCGCTGAAACAGGGCTTGCTATCGGGCCTCAATATCCTTGCACTTAAATAATATATACCCCTTGGTCAGAAACCATACAAAAACTTTCCCTGACCAATTGACCTATGATTGAGGTCATGTGGTGAGAATTAAATAAAATGAAATGCCTTGTGTGTGTTGATAACGTTAATAATAATAATAATAATAATAATAATAATAATAATAATAATAATAATAATAATAATAATAATAATAATAATAATAATAATAATGAAGAGAATCGATTTTTAAGCATTACATCATTCGGACTAAAAAATTTGAAAAATGTACCGAAAATGAACGAATAATTTCAATGGCTATCGTTCAGGTTGGAAGCCGAATTATAACAAATAAATTTCATATTGTTTCATATTAAATTTCATTAAAATTTCGCTCACGTCAGAGAGTGAACGAGTGAACTTAGATATTTTGACCCTTGTTAATTTGTGTCATAAAGGTAATAATTGGATGCCGTTGCTGTTTATGCATAATTATTAAGCTTATAAGTCTTTCTAACTAATTGATCAAATTGGGATGAAAAACATTTTATGTATGTATATATATATGTATATGTATATGCATGTCCCTATGTATATACATTATGTTTAATATATTTCTATATTTTTTTATGTATGTATGTATGTAAACTATACAGTAACTTTAATATTTAATAACTATATATATATATATGTAGCAACAGCCTGCTGCTCGCTATATGCTAGCAACAACCAGCCTTAGCCAGCAGCCATGCCAGCCAGCCATAGCTGTAACTTCATAGCTGCTGTATATACTGCTGGCATAACCTTAGCAACAACAACCTTATGATACTATATGCTGTATATATGTATATATGTATATGTATATATATGTATATATATAACAATATATATTCTCCTTCCTAAAATAGCTGTAATAACAATAATAATATGAAGTATATATATGGGCTATAACTCCTGCTCAACCAACAATATATATATATCGCTATATAACAGCCAACCAGCCTTCCAACAACAGCCAGCCAGCCAATATAATATATATGCTTCAACAATAACTAACTATATATATATATATATATAATTTATTTATGATTTATAATAATAATAATATAATATATATAATAATATAATAATAACAATATGTATAACTGTATATATATATATATATATATGCTGCTTATTTTATATATATCTCTTCTTTATATACTAATCATGAACTGGCCCATAATTTATATATATATATATATATATATATAACATATATATATATATAACTGCTATATATATATACTCTCTGCTGCTGCTTTATATATATACTATATATATATATAAATTAGGTGATTTATGCTCAATAATGGATGCATATTACGGCGCAGTCATGGATATGAAAATTTTCTTCGCATGGTCATGGGGGACAGGGCTAGCAACCCCTGTCCCTTTCCTTTTGCTTTTATTGCCTCCTGGACCAGCGTTGGATCTTATGCGTATAAGCAGGATCTTCTGGAGAGCTCTGGAAGGAGAGTTTTGAGGCCTAATGGAAGAAGATGCTAGTTCTACTGAAAGGGAAAAAACTAAGAGTGTTTAACTCTAGGACTGGCGTCCAAAACATTGTGCCGAGAAATAGTCTTCATCTGGTGCTCTAGGGTTAGAGTTTCGGGCCAGAAGAAGAAGATGCTAGACCAACTGACAGGGGCGGCCCTTCCTGGGAAGTTGCTAGGATTGTAACAATATATATATATATATGCTGCTGCTATATATATATAACAGCAATATATATATATATGGCATAACAACATATATATGTAACAACTCGCCTTGCTGCTTAACCCTGCCTTTATAGCACCTTAACCAGCCTTATAATATCTTATATATACCATAACTCTTATATATATATATATATATATATATATATATATATATATATATTAAGGACGTAGCGAAATCAAAATCTTTCAACGATACCAAATTTTACATTTTGATCCATGCCGAGTTCTTATACCGATTCCGATACCAAGTACCGATACCAATTACCGATACCAAGTACCGATACCATTTACCGATACCACTTTTTATTAATGATGTAGATCAGAGGTTCCCATGTGTTTTGCTTCGGTTTGGGTCCTGCAACTTTGCATTATTATTGGACTCCATATACTGAATGTAATTATATTCCTAAATTAAATATTGTGGACCCCCTCAAAGCTTCTGTGAACCCCTGGGGGTCCCTGTGGACCCTGGTTGGGAAACGCTGGTGTAGATAATAATCATAACTTCTTGAAGACATGATTATGTAATGGTAATAATAAGGTATTAGTTAGCTATCAGTATTGTATTGTTAATTTTTAAATTTTAATTAAAATTAGCTATTTTTCTAATTATTTAAACATAAGAATTTGATATCGTATCGGTTGGGTATCGGTTATATTTACCGATACCGAGTATACCGATATTATATATATATATATATATATATATATATATATATATATATCTATATATATACTATATATATATATATATATATATATAGATATATATAACTATATTTTTTCTATATATATATATATATATATATATATATATATATATATATATATATATATATATATATATATCCTCTGGTGGGTAAAGGCCGAAAGCCTTCAAAATTCCAGCGGAGTTCGGGTGAGCCATAATCCAAGGCCAAATCAAAAGCCGACCTGACCCGATACACAGCGTTTGAATGTGTATATTTAAAGAGCAGTGTCCATTGCAACAGAGAGAGAGAGAGAGAGAGAGAGAGGAGCTGTTTCCATTGTAATAGCGATAGTATAAGGAGTGCGATGCAAAAGTTCGTCAGCTTGAAAGAGATTGGAGGAATTTACTAAGAAATAAGAATTAACAAGTTGAAAAACCAAAGACTGCACTTTATCACACCTAGCACGCCCCTAAGAATGTTCATCTGAACACATTGAACTTTAGATCTATACCTCTTATTCCGGACCATAGTCTCACTACAATACATTAACACAGGTAATAACATATCCTCATGTAATACACTAGAGCACTCAAGACTTAATCTCTTTATATTAACCAACGATTTAATTGCTCCAGCTACTTTCATGCCATTTACAACTTTCCTATTACACTCTGCACCATCCGTTCCCTTTTCATCCAACATATATCCTAAATATTTAAACTCAGACACTTGTTTCAGCTGCTCACCAACTAACATAACTTCACACCGAGGACTATCCTCACTCACAGCCATAGCCTTTCTCTTATCCACGTTTACTTTCAAACTCCTCCTTTTACACAACTGCCAAATCTCTGTACCAATCCTCTCAAATTCTCTTCAGATTCGCGACACAAAACCAAATCATCCGCATATAATAGGTAGGGCACCCTCCACTCTCTTCCATTCTCCATCATTCTAATACCTTCCCTGCCACCCCCACCTTTAATTCTTTCATAACCCCATCCATATACAAATTGAATATATATATATATATATATATATATATATATATATATATATATATATATATATATATATATATATATATATATATATATATATATATAATAACATATATATATATATATATATATTAGCATATAACTATTATTAACGTATTATCATATTAAATCAGCCCAGTAATTTTTATTAGGAAGAAAATGTTGACAATACATATTGAAATTTATATTCAGTAAATTGATACAACAAAAAAATTAATGCTAACGTGCAACGAGTTGAAAATATAGAAGAGTGTATCGAACGAGTTGAAAATATAGAAGCGTGTATCAAAATGAGAAATCCAATTACTATAAGTATGCAAGATTTGATTGATCAAATTGTCGTTTGATTTTTTTGATTGTTTGATTGTTTAAATTATTACATAACCTTTCATTAAGTTTTGAGATGAATTTAGATAATAAAATTTATTAATTTTTTATAAATATATATTTATTTTTTTATATATATATATATATATATATATATATATATATATATATATATATATATATATATATATATATATATATATATATATATATATTCTTTATATATATATATGCTATGCTGCTTAACATAATATATATATCCGCTCTATATGCTGCCTGCTCTTCAATAACAACATATAATATATATATATATGTATAATAATAATAATAATATATATCGCTCATTTTCTGCAATAATGCTGCTGTACCAACAACAGCCAGCCAGCCAGCCAACCAGCCAACCATTCTGCATATATATAACTGTATATAACCTTGTATATATATATGTATATATATGCATATGTAATCCTGTCTGTCTGTATTCTATCTGGTAAAAAAATTATGTATATTATATTTTAAAATATAAAACAAATTTATTAAATTTCATACATATGTTAAAAAAAAAAAAAAAAAAAAAAAAAAAAAAAAAAAAAAAAAAAAAAAAAAAAAAAAAAAAAAAAAAAACGGAAAATATTAAAGTAAAAAGAAGTCAAGATTATATCATGACTGAACAAGTATGTAACTACAAATCAGAGATTAATTATATACTATATATAATTACTTAATTGCATATATAATGCAAATATAATTATATAATAACATCAGATAATGATTCTGAATTTATTTTTTTATATAATAATGTAAATAAAATTAATATATAGTAATTTTTAATTTCAAATTTATAATTATTATTTTAATCTTATTAAATTTTAATTTATTTTATATATAAATTAATTATATATATTTGATAAGGATATTAAAATTGATGCAATAAATTTAAATTAAATAAGATACCTAAAATGCTTTTTTAAATTATATGAAAATAAATTAAATAAAATAAATTTTAATAAATTGAAATAATAGTTAAATAATAAATAAATAAATTAATAAACATTTAAATAAATGATTAAAAGATTCACACCTATACAAAAAGAATTATTTATCTTTTTTAGACTATATATAGCCTATATATATATATATATATATATATATATATATATATATATAGCATATATATATATAGCAGTTATATATATATATATATATACATAGATAAAACGAAAAAAAAAGATAGGAAGAGGGGTATATATATATATATATATATATATATATATATAAATATATATATATATATATATATATATATATATATATATATATATATATATATATATATATATATATATATATATATATATATATATATATATATATATTATATATATATATATATATAACATCACCGGCGGACAGAGCCCTAATCTAGGAGGGAGGTGTGTGTGCTCAATTTCTATTGTGTCTGAGCAAGAGAAGTTAAGAAGAGAACAGCTTACACTCACACGCCCGAACAGTGACAAACCTGGGTCTCTCGCTTAGTTAGGCGAGTGTCTACCGCTGAGCTTCCCAGCACTCAAACTTCCAAGCCCTCGTTGCCAGGCAACCAGCTTTCTCTCTCTCTCTCTATATATATATATATATATATATATATATATATATATATATATATATATATATATATATATATATATATATATATATATATATATATATATATATATATATATATATATTATCATTAATTATTATTATTATTATTTTATTATTATTATTATTATTATTATTATTATTATTATTATTATTATTATTATGATTATTATTATTATTATTATTATTATTATTATTATTATTATTATTATAACATTTTTTAAAGCTCACAATTTTTACATTTATTTCTAAGTAAAAAAACTCGTCCGAATTTGTTTAATTCAAAGAAAAAGTGAAATGATTGTACGAAACTCCTAAGGTCCAAAATAAATATCATTATATATATATATATATATATATATATATATATAAAAAAATATATATATATATATATATATATATATATATATATATATATATATATATATATTTATTTATTTATATATATATATATATCAAAAAAAATTTCCGGAAGGATTGTATATTTAAAAGTTAGTATATGATATATTTTACATTTATAATATTTAATTTTCAAAAAGATTGTTTTCGTTGTATTAGGGTCGTTCCGAAAACGATTCTGATATTTTTCAGAGAAAAAGATACGAATGGGGTAAAAAGCATATATATATATATATATATATATATATATGCCAGCCTTCATATATATATATATATATATATATATATATATAATATATATATATATATATATATATATATATATATATATATATATATATATATAGTTCATTATTTTAAAAAATTTTAATAGAACAAACATTACAAGTCTCCGTGCAAAAATAAAACTAAACATATCAAAATATATAAAATGATCCTGAAGCCTATATATATATATATATATATATATATATATATATATATATATATATATATATATATATATATATATATATATATATATATATATATATATATATATATGCCAGCCTTCGATTAGCCGTCATAGTATCTTAAAAATATTAATGCTTACACTAAAAAGGAATATATTTTTAGAATCGGCGTAAAATTGTAATTATGAAACACTTTTAAAAAATAAAAAAGATCGTTTTTAAAAAAAGTGAATAAAATATAGAATAGTAATTTTAAACTTATTTTAATTAACGTAACCTTACGTTGGCCTTTAATGCTGGGTGGTGTTTAAAACTAAAGAGTACCCAAGAGTTGATTGCTGAGGTGGCAGGAGTCGGGGTCTCGGCCTTTCCGGGGAACAACAGGGTAGGACTATTTCTCTCTCCGTTCCGAACCCCTGCTCTTTTGGTATTTAAGTGACGGGGGGTTCTCTGCCCTCCCCTCACAGGGTATGGGAAAACGTCCCCCCTATGTTCCCCTTCGGCTCGAGCCTTCTACTGTGCCATATATATATATATATATATATATATATATATATATATATATATATATATATATATATATATATATATATATATATCACAGTGGCGTATCCAGAATTTTTTTCGGGGGGCCAGACAAAAATCGTTTCTTATATATATATATATATATATATATATATATATATATATATATATATATATATATATATATATATATATATATATATATATATATATATATTTTTATATATATATATATATATATATATATATATATATATATATATATATAAAGTAGAAGGAACAAATATTAAATTTCTAAGAAAAATTGGAGTAATTTATATAAATTATTAAAATCATCTTACCTAAATTGTTAACTTTAATCGCTGGACATGAGAGGAGGAAAATCCGAAATAACATCTTCAGTTTTATGTCAATATTTCGATGTATGTAGAGGAGGGCAAGTCCAGTAAGTCTTTCTTTTATCTCCAATAGTATTTCTCAAGTAGCTTCTTTCAGAAGTCTTTAATGTTGAAAGTTTCTTTCTACTGAAGCAGTAGAAACGGGTAAATTGCCAGTATTTGCAACAAGATTGTAAATATTTGGAAATTGTCTGCGAACAAGAAAAACTAGTCCGTCTATTGCTGTTTTTGGACGATCTTTGCTGTGATGCCATTTCAACTTCCATAAATCCCATTCTGCTCTTACTAAATCTTCTATTAGGGTTTCGAGATTCTCCTTGTAAAATGTTACACAATTTTTATCTTCTCATATGGCACATTACACCTGTTCGATGACAAATTAAGGAAGAAATAATTTCTTTATGATTTAAAAACCTCTCCTAATGCTGATATTAAATCATCCAAAAATGGTATAAAAATGGATGTACAATAATAAGTTTGTGGGTCGGAAGTAGGAATGTTGGGTCTGTATTTTTGAAACTTGTTAACTCTTGGTACAGCAATTTCAATATCCAGTTCTGATACGCTTCACATTCTTCAAAAATCTGCTGAAATTCTAATGTTGCATTTTCTCGGATGGCTTCAAGTTTAGTTTTAACTAAAGGACTTACGAGATTTGTTCCTGACAGCGACGAATTATATATAAATTAATTTAACCTCTGCACTTTATATTATTAACAGATATGATACTTAAAATTTTTTAGTGTCTAGAAAATTTCGGGGGGGGGCCATGGCCCCCCCTGGATTCGCCACTTATATATATATATATATATATATATATATATATATATATATATATATATATATATATAAGTATTTAATTCATACTTGTCCAAGTACCTTTTGAAAAAAAAACTCCATAAATGACAAAATGACACAGATTTAGCGATTTCAGACCCCGTTACAATGAACTGTGATGAAGATGGCAGATGTACGATAGTATTTTGCATTTAAGACAAACATATTAATTGTTATTTATTATTCATTTATTTCATTAATCATACTTATTTAATAATTTTCATAAGTAAAATTTTACGCATAATCTAAAAATGTACTCCTTTTTAGAGTAGCATTAATAGTTTTTAAGATAATATGACGGTTAATGGAAAGGCTGGACATTTTATATATATATATATATATATATATATATATATATATATATATATATATATATATATATATATATATATATATATATATATATATATATATATATATATATATATATATATATATATATATATATAGCGTCTGGTGGGGTGACTAGGCCCGGCTTTTTTAGAGGGGTGATTCGGTCCACTCTCCGTGCAAAAATAAAACTAAACATATCAAAATATATAAAATGATCCTGAAGTTTATATATATATATATATATATATATATATATATATATATATATATATATATATATATATATATATATATATATATATATATATATATATATATATATATATACACAGGGTGATTCAAAACCTGTGCGACAAACTCGGAGGGCTGATAGAGCAAAC
>JABUQX010129416.1:20000-28896 GCA_015478945.1 Trachelipus rathkii
TAAATATATTAATTTGAAAGGCAGAGCGTAAATTATGACGTTTAGTTGTGGGCCGTACTAAATGATGACGTAATATATTTTTTAAAAATTACATTAATTATTCTATTTTATCAATTTTTAATTCGATTGTTAATCACAAATAGTATTGAATACGATGTATTGTTTACCATTCGTTGGAGAGAGAGAGAGAGAGAGAGAGAGAGAGAGAGAGAGAGAGAGAGAGAGAGAGAGAGAGAGAGAGAGAGAGAGAGAGAGAGAGAGAGAGAGAGAGAGAGCAATGTAATGTGACTCATATCATAGGTAAATGACAAAAGGATTTAGAATAAATATTCAAATTTAATTAATATTTCAATGAATCAAAAAATAATTAAGTGAACAATAGTTTTTAAAAATATAGTCATATCTGGAAACCATTCTTGTAGAGCGAAGTGCCATTTTGGCCTATAATTTTGAAAATTAAGAGTTAATATTATTTCCAGCTTAGCATTAATATCTATTGAGAAAAATCTTCTTAAAGAAATAAAAACCAGAGCATTCTACCAACAAGTAATAGATTTATTTAATCAAGAAAATAGAAAAATAAAATTAACATTAAAATAACGTAATATATATATATATATATATATATATATATATATATATATATATATATATATATATATATATATATATATATATATATATATATATATATATATATATATATATATATATATATATATATATATATATATATAGGCACTACTCCTTTAAAAGGAAGTTACATAAAGGACATTGATATCGAAAATCACCGAACACTACGCGCGTGAAACCCTTGTGTCACGTGTTAGCCAAACCCGGCCGAAGAGGCAAGAGCGCCAAAAGCTGCATTTTAATTTTTATTTTAGTTTTTTTTTTAAGGTCAGATGACGGTGGGATGGTAGAGTGAAGGGATCAAGTCCCCCGTCAGTCCCTCTTTTCGTTGAGCTGAGAGACCCTGACTCTTTCCATCATTCTACGTATGCATCTTTTGGTATTCCTTTGTTAAAAAAATCTGTTTTTTGGCAACCCTGACGCTCTATTGCCTTGAAATAATCGAAAATCGATTACATCGCTCGTTCAATATAATATCGGTTAACATCCTTTTAAAGGCTACTAGTTCATATATATATATATATATATATATATATATATATATATATATAGTATATATATATATATATATATATATATATATATATATATATATATATATATATATATATATATATATTGCATGGAGAGAATCATCCCTCTGTGTGTATATCGATATTTAAATCGATAGCATATAATTTGATATATCGATATATCATTGTACAGAAAAAAAATACACACTAGTCCAGTTGTAAGATCTTTGAGTGAGGTTCATATTGATAGTCTAAATAAAGATTGAACATTACAGTTTAAGTTACATTTTAAGAATGTGAAGTGTTGTTCATTTAGAGTGTTTCCATCATTGTATCTTAAAGTGAAGTGTTGTAAAAGAATTATAGCACCTGAATATTGCAAATCAATTTATTATATGTTAAACGAAACTAGAACTAACTGATAAGGTTTTCAAAGGATAAATATAAGAAAAAGTGTCAACTACAAAGGTAAGAGTATATATATATATATATATATATATATATATATATATATATATATATATATATATATATATATATATATATATATATATATATATATATATATATATATATATATATATATATATATATATCCGTAAATGTGGAAATGTGTAAATGTTTGGTTAAATATACAAAGTATAAAAGTTTGGTAAAGTATACACAGATTTACTTTGTCTACTTAACATAACTTAATGTAACTAAACTAAAAAGTTCATAAACAAAATGAGAATAAAAAAAAAAATAAATATGAGAATTTTAAATTTGAGAATAATAAAAAAAAAAATTTAAATTTATTTTTGAAAGCGTAGAATTGAAAAATATGACTTCGGCTACGAAATTGCTATAAATACGATATATAAAGTTTTATAAAAAAAAAAAATCAAAAATCCAGTAAGTTAATGAAATGTTTGGTAAAGTATATGCAAATTTTCTCTGCATACTTAACAAAACTTATAACCAAAACTTAATCATAATAAAAAATTAAAAAAAAAATTTGGCAAACGTTTTTGATAGGGAGGAAAAATATTAAAAAATATCGGAAAAAAACTATTTCCTCAGATTCCGCTGTTCCAAATAATTACTAAACAATATTCACTATTGATATTGAAATATCGATATTGAAATTTCTATATTTTTTCCGATAATCGATTATTTTTATTATCTTTCATACCCATGTAAGTGGACAAAAAAAGGGTGCCAAATCTCTCTCATATAAAAACATATTCACTCTACCAATATTTAAAAAGAGTTGAAATTAAGCATTATTATAACATAGCAATTTAATATGTAATAATCAAAGATCACAGACGCCGCAATTTTCCTTAATTTTAGTAACAGGTTATGTACTAATGTTCTGAAGTAGATTATGTAATATAACCTATATACATACATATATACATATATATGCATATTCTTATGTATATATATATACATTAAAAAGAATGTATGTTTTGTTGTGTGATGTCTTAGTGCATTCCAATTTTCAACATTGTAATCATACGTTTGGACATTTACTCATGTGAAATGTGCTGAAAATCTTTTACTAAAATATTTGCAATGTTCCTGGTGTACAGTTTTTTTTCTGGGGTGGTTGGAAGAGAGAGGGTTGATAGGGGGTGGGTGGGTGGCGTGTTAGAGAGGCAGGTGGTATAATTATTAATGAGATATATTTATTTGTTTAATAATATTTTTTTTTCGTGTTTGACTTTTTTGAAATTTTATTTTCATTTAATAATTTAAATATTACTATTTTTTCCATGCTTCACATGTTTTATAATTGTATTCGCGTTTCCTTATACACAAATTGAAGGATATATATAATATATATATATATATAATTATATATATATAGTATATATAATATATCTATATATATTCTATATATATATATATATAATATATATAGTATATATATATATTATATATATATATATAATATATATATATATGTCAGCTTTTCGATTATCCTCATATGCATCTTAAAAACTATTAATGCTACAGTAAAAAGGAATACATTTTTGGAACCCTTGTAAAATTTTTTATTGCGCTTTTGAACACTTTAAAAAATAAAAAAAATTCGTTTTAAAAAAAGTGAATAAATGTGGAATGTAATTTACCTTATTTTAAATTAAACGTAACTGTTAGTTGGCCTTATGTGAGTGGTGTTTAAATACTAAACAGCAGTACCCCAGGTTAACCGCCGCAGATGGCATGGAGTCGCGTATCTTGGCTTTTCCGGGGAACGTACAGGGTAGGACTATTTCGCCCCCCCTCCGGGGATGGTCTCCGGAACCTATACTTTGGTATTTGGGTGTCCGGGGCGTTCCTACGCCCCTACCTAGGGGTAACTGGAAAACGTCCCCCCCAATGTTCCCCGTCGAGCCTTACTGTGGCCGTAATATATATATATAGTATATATATATATATATTATATATTATCTATAATATAATTTATATAATATATATATATTATATATATATATAATATATATATTTATATATATATATATATATATATATATAAGTATTGAATTCATACTTGTGGACGTGAGAGAGATTTTGCGATTTCAGACCCCTTTACAATGAACTGTGATAAAGAGGCCAGATGTTCGATAGAATTTTGCAATTAAGACAAACATATTAATTGTTATTTATTATTCATTTATTTCATAAATCATGCTTATTTAATAATTTTCATAAGTAGAATTTTACTCAGAATCTAAAAATGTATTACTTTTTAGTGTAGCATTAGTAGTTTTTAAGATACATATGACGGCTTAATGGAAAGGCTGGCCATCATATATATATATATATATATATATAATGATATATATATCATATATATATATATATAATATATATATTATATAATTATATTATAATATCATATATGAAAGGCTTGCGGTCCAAGAAAGCAAGGAAGCAATGCTTCCTAGTAAATAACATATTTTCATAAATGGAAATGATTCAATCTTAAACAATTACATTAATTATTCTATTTTATCAATTTTTAATTCGATTGTATCACGAAAATAGTATTGAATACGAATGTATTGTTTACCCATTCGTTTGGAGAGAGAGAGAAGAGAGAGAAGAGAGAGAATAGAGAGAGAGAGAGAGAGAAGAGAGAGAGAGAGAGAGAGAGAGAGAGAGATAGAGAGATGAGCAGAGAGAGAGAGGCAATGTAATCGTGACTCATATCAATAGGTAAACTGACAAAAGGATTTTAGAATAAATATTCAAAATATATATTAGAATATTTCAATGAATATCAAAAAATAATTTAAGTGAACAATTAAGGTTTTTAAAAATATAGTCATATCTGGAAACCATCTTGTGAGCGAAGTGCCAATTTTTGGCCTATAATTTGAAATTAGAGCTGAATATTATTTCCAGCTTTGCATTAATATCTATTGAGAAAAAATCTTTTGAAGAAATCAAAAACCAGAGCATTCTATCCAACAAGTTAATCGATTTATTAATCAAGAAAAATAGAAATAAATTAACATTAAAATAAATAATAATTATATATTATATATATATATATATATATAATATATATGAATATAATATATATATATATATATATATATATATATTATATATATATATATATATATATATTATATATATATTGTAGGCACTACTCCTTTAAAAGGAAGTTACATAAAAGGCCAGAGTATCGAAAATCACCGAAACTATGCGTGAAACCCTTCTGTGCACGTGTTTAGCTAAGAACTCCAATAGGAAAGAGTGCAAGAGTTGCCAAAAGCTGCATTTTAATTTTTTATTTAGTTTTTTTTATTTTTTAAGGGGCTCGAGCCGACGGTGGGACAGAGGAAGGGACTAAGTCCCCCCGTCGTCCCCGCTGAGGCCGGAGACACTGACTCTTTCATCTTTGCGTTAATCTTTGTATTCCTTTAGTAAAAAAAAAATACTGTTTTTGGCAACCCTGACGCTCTATTGCCGAAATAATCGAAAAAAATCGATTACATCGCTCGTTCAATATATATCGGTTAAGCATCCTTTTAAAGAACTATTCATATCATATAATTATATTATATATATATATATATATATATCTATATTATATATATTATTATATATTATATATATATATATTATATATATATACAATATATTATATATATATATAATATATAAATATATATAATATATATATTGCAGTGGAGAGAAATCCCTTCTGTGTGTATACGATATTTTAAATCGATAGAGCATATAATTGATATATCGAATATCATTGTACACAAAAATACACACTAGTCCAGTTGTAAGATCTGAGTGAGGTTCATATTGATAGCTAAATAAAGATTGAACATTACAGTTATGAGTTACATTTTAAAGAATGTGAAGTGTTGTTCACTTAGAGTGTTTCCATCCATTGTATCTTAAAGTGAAGTGTTGAAAAGAATTATAGACTTGTCTGAATATTGCAAATGCAATTTATAATGTTAAACGAAACTAGAACTAAACGATAAGGTTTTCATAAGGTAAATATAAAGAAAAAAGTGCTCCAACTACAAAGGTAAGCAGTAATAGTATATATATATATATATATATATAATATATAATATATATATATATAAATAAATAGTATAATATATATAATATATATATATTATCGTAATGTGCGAATGGTAAATGTTTGGTTAATATACAAAGTAATAAAAGTTTGGTAAAGTATACACAGATTTACTTTGTCTACTTACACATAACTTAAATGTAACTAAACTAAAGAGTTCATAAACAAAATGAGAATAAAATAATGATACATTTGATTTTTTATATTATAAGAATAAGAAACAAGATAAATAAAATTTGATTGTTAGAAAGCCTATGCATTGGAAACTATGACTTCGGCTACGAACATTGCTATAATACATATAGAAAGGTTATTTATAAAAAAAAACTATCAAAAATCTGTTAGGTAACTCAGTATCCTATTAGAGGAGATCTGAATTTTCTGCATCTAACAAAACTTATAACAAAACTTAATTCCATTAATAAAAAGATTAAAAAAAAAATTTGGCAAACGTTTTTGATAGGGAGGAAAAATATTAAAAAATATCGGAAAAAAACTATTTCCTCAGATTCCGCTGTTCCAAGATAATTACTAAACAATATTTACTATGTGATATTGAATATTCGATTTTGATATCCGAATATTTTTTCCGATTAATCGATTATTTCTTATTGATCTTTTCATACCCATGTAAGTGGACAAAAAGGGTGCAAATCTCTCTCATATAAAACATAAATTTTTCCCAACCTCGTACTCAATATTTTTGTTTAAATTTGTTTTAGGACCCATTAATTTTAGGCTATAACAAGTTTTTTCTAAGTATACACAGTAAATCTGTGTATACTTAGCAAAACTTATCATAACCTTGATGATTTTTCGAGAGTAAAAAGCAATAATATATGAAAACTCCTAATAAAGTTGCTTGTAAATATACCGTAATTGTGGCAATTTTTTATTAACATGTGGCAGAGTTTCTTCATACCCGTAATAAAATATCGATTAATTTTAAAAAAAATATCGATTACTTTTAAAAAAATATCGATTCTTTTTTTTAACTACGTTAATCTCAACTATATTACCAATTTTTATGTATAATTGGGTAGAAGCGCTCCATCACCCATTTTTATAAACAGCATATACTCTAAATTAGTTGTAATGAGGGGTGAGCGTCTGTTATAGCCGTCATATGTATCTTAAAAACTATTATGCTACAGTAAAAACGGAATACATATGCTGGAATGCTGGTCCAAAGTTTGCCCTGGGAACATCAAATAGTAAAAAAAAAAAAAAAAAAAATTATATCTCAAAAACTACAATAACTACAGCGAAAAGGAATACATTTTTGGAATCCTGGTAAATTTTCACATAAGAAAATGTAAAAAAAAAAATAAAAAAAATAATTATTGTTAATAATTATAGTAATATGATTAGAAGGCCTATTTAGAGACCTTTTATTGGTTTCTCGTTAAAATAAATAGACTTTCTATTAAATTTTGCTTTTTTTTTTTTTTATTAACTAATAGAAATACCCCCAAGGGTATTACGCACGAATGGCAGGAGTTCGGGGTTCTCGCTTCCGGGAACTACGGGGTATGGACTAATTCGCCCCTCCGGGGGAGGGTCCTCCCGGAACCTCCCGCTTCTTTGGTATTTGGTGTCGCGGGGGTTCCTCCGCCCCTCCCCCTACGGGGTATGGAAAACGTCCCCCCTATGTTCCCCGTCGCTCGAGCCCCCTAGTTCTTTAGTTAAAATAAGCAAAATTTAATAGAAAAGTCTATTTATTTTAACGAGAAGCCAATAAAAGGTCTCTAAAATGAGGCCCTTTCCTAATCCATATTACTATAATTTATTAACAATATTTTTTTTTTTTTTTTTTTTTTTTTTAATTTCTTAATTAAAATTTTACCAGATTCCAAAAATGTATTCCTTCTCGCTGTAGCTCTTGTAGTTTTTGAGATATAGATTTTTTTATTTATTTTTTTTATTTTTTTATTTTTTTTTTTTTTTACCATTCCAGGCCAACTTTGGAACTCCAGCATTCCAGCAATGTGTTCCGTTTTACTGTAGCATTAATAGTTTTTAAAGAATATCATATGGCGCGCTATACCAGACGCTGGCCGTATGAGGCAATAGAAAAAGAAATAACGATGAATGACGTCTTTCAGAAACAATGAAGAATTTCATGATTCACCTGCATTTAAGACGACACAGCTAATGTCACGCTCATTTTTTTTTTTTTTTTTTTCTGATGAGAGCCGGGGATTTCGACCTCACCCAACTAAAGGGCATAGTGCCCCGTCCCCTCGCAGGCAGAATCAAAAACTGCCCTTCACAGCAACCACGAGCTCCATGCACGGTGACCCACCTGCACGCGAGCCCGTGAATACTCTGCAAAGTAATCCGCATAGAATTACTTATATTTCAACTGATACCGGAAACTTGCCGTGACTGGATCTTAACGCAGTAATAAACGTGAGACACAAGAAACGTATACCAGCATGAAATGGTTAAATGAAGTGCGATATCAATGTTTTGAGGAAGAATATATAAATTGAGATTGATATATACAATAATTTGTATATAGGTTGTATGTATGATTTAGCCAAAAAATATCTTATATATATATATATATAATATATATAATATATAATATATCAATATATATATATATATATTATAGTATCTTAGTAATATATATATATGTATATATATTATATATAATATATAATATATATAATATATATATATTATATATATATTATATATACTATATATATATATATATATATATAATATTATAATATATATATATATACTATATTATATACTATATATAATATATATATATATATATATTATTTAGAGTGGAATATATAGGTATATATATATAATATATATAATACTGCTAATTAGAAAAGGACCGGCGACGCAATACGTCACCATGTTGCTGAGGCTAAAGAATAAAGTTCAAAAAATTTTCTAAGCTCAGAAAAGTAGTTTTAAGTTAGGTTTTAGAAAAATGCTTTAGTGGTAAGCTTTTGATAATTCCCAGAGAGATTGCGACTGATGTGATATTCTTAGAAAAACTAACTTAACTTAACTTAAGCTTTTCTGAACTTACGAAATTTTTTGAAAACATAGAAACTTTTGTCTCACAAATGTGTGGGGTCGCTGCTACAAATACCATATATTAATATATAAATAA
>JABUQX010129417.1:0-5000 GCA_015478945.1 Trachelipus rathkii
GTTGTGGCACGTTCATTATCAGTTTGGGTGTTTAACCGTTTTCATTTATCGTGAAACACAAAAGTTTTCGTGCGCCGCTTCATATATATATATATATATATAAGGGTATCTGCATAGAATAATGAATACTGATGGTGCTTTCGTAACTGATGAAATGAATGTGAGGAGAGTGTGGAGGGAACACTTCGAAAATCTGCATAACTTTGGTAGTAATGAAAAGGTGATAGTGAATGTATGTGGGTTTGATGTTGCAAGAAGGAATAGATATTTGGAATAGGTAGTAAGGGGAGGTAATGGGTAGAGTGAAAAAGTTAAAGAATGGTAAGTCTGCAGGTATATATGAAATTACTGCTGAAATGATTAAGAACGGAGGCGAGATAGTGATTGATTGGATTTGGAAATTGTGTAACAAAACGTTTATGGAGTGTATAGCATAGATTGGAGGAGAGCAGTAATATAGGGGTAAAGGGGATAAGGGTAACTGTAGGAATTATAGAGGAAGTAGTTTATTGAGTGATGCAACTTGTAGGGAAGATATATGCTTGTATTTTGGTCGAAAAAGTGCGTCGAGTGACTCAAGGACTGATTGAAACAAAAGATTGAGAAAATGAGGGAGAAGAAGAATAATTTGTATTTAGGTTTTATGGATTTATTTGCAACAAGCGTATGATAGGATTAATAGGGAAGCTCTATGACAGATGTTAGTGATATATGGTGTTGGTTCAGCTTCTGAATGGAATCAAAAGTAGGTATGACTATAGTGAAGCGTGTAAGAATAAATGGAGTTGAAAGTTATTGGTTTAATATTAATAGCGAAGTGAGGCAGGGATGTGTTATGTCTTCCAGGTTATTCAATTTGTATATGTATGAGGCTATGAAAGAATTAGAGGAGGGGTTACAGGGGATGATGTTAGAATGATGGAGAATGGAAGAGAGTGGAGGGTGCCTACCTATTATACCCGGATGATTTGGTTTTCTGTGGCGAATCTGGAGAGTTTGAGAGGATTGGTAGAGAGACTTGGCAGGGTGTGTAAAAGGATATGTTTGAAAGTAATCGTACATAAGAGTAAGGTCATGGTTGTGAGTGAGGACAGTCCTCAGTGTGAAGCTATGTTAGATGGTGAGAAGCTGGAACAAGTGTCCAAGTTTAAATATTTAGGATATATGTTGTATGAAAGGGAAAGGATGATGAAAAGTGTAGTAGAAAAGTTGTGAATGGCAGGAAGGTGGCTTGTGCAATTAAATCGTTTTTGGATGTAAAGGGATTAAGTCTTGAGTGCACTAGGATCTTACATGAGGGTATGTTTTTTAATAGTAATGATAATGTTTAAATTTAGTATACACAAACCAATAAATTACCTGAGATACCGTAATTAATGTCGTAATCAAAAGCTAAAAGTAACAGAGTAACGGCACTTCGTTACTTTTCCTTTCAAAGAAACGGAATAACGATAACGGAAATACTTTTTCCGAGCAAGGGAGAAACGGTAACGGAATTACTTTTTTGAGTAACGAGACCACCTCTGTTTATATACAGCACTCCGGAGTTTGTTTTCGCAGAGTTTATCAGCTACTCCGAAAAAATAAACTAAGACAAGAGTAATATACACTCTTGTAGATCTTTTCCTTTTGGAAAGTTTGGAAATTAATTATCAGAAGTGTAATGGAATAAATTATTAATAGTATAATTTTAAAAAATTCGTTTTCTTTCAAAGAAGTGTATTTTCTCCCATCACGAGGCTATGTCGCCCCAGCTGGGGAACACATTTAAACTATCTACAGTAACAAATTCGTATGAAGCTAAATTTAGAAACAGGATGTATTGAAATAAATTTTTATTTTACTGTTGATAGTTCCTCATATTTTTATTGATACATTTATGTCAATACATGAAAAGCATTGCTAAGTTGCTTTCTCTCTCTCTCTCTCTCTCTCTCTCTCTCTCTCTCTCTCTCTCTCTCTCTCTCTCTCTCTCTCTCTCTCTCTCTCTCTCTCTCTCTCTCTCCCCCCTCTCTCTCTCTCTCTCTCTCTCTCTCTCTCTCTCTCTCTCTCTCTCTCTCTCTCTCTCTCTCTCTCTCTCTCTCTCTATATATATATATATATATATATATATATATATATATATATATATATATATATATATATATATATATATATATATATATATATATATATATATATATATATACATAGGAGTGAAGAGAAACAAGAAGGAAGAAAGAAAGACGGAGAACTACTATATTTTCCAAGCCTTTGCTAGTTTATATATATATATATATATATATATATATATATATATATATATATATATATATATATATATATATATATATATATATATATATATATATATAATTATATATACATATTCAACTATATATATATATATATATATTGATAGTATATGATACAGAACAAATAATTTAAGTGGTACCAAAGTGGATTCACAAGTTTGAAATATTTTAAATATTTTTTAAAAAACTGGAAAAAATCATATTAAGAGAAAAAAAATTATTAGCTCTATATTAGGAATCATTTTTATTTTCAAATTTTTATAACATTATTGGAGAGAGCTACCAGCCATTCATTTTTCATTATTATTTTAAATTGTACAACGCCGTTTACAATACAATATTATATTTATTTTTTATTTATTACAATCGTACCAAGAAGGTGAGCGTGGCTTCATCTTCTACGTATTGTAATAAATTTTACGACCCTGTTTTTTTTTTCTAGTTAACCACAGCTACTACCAAGTACCTGGTCGTGTGCGCGTTAGGATAGTTGTGGTTGGGAAAGGTGTTTGGTTAATCAGTGGAGGCTGGTGCTCCCTTCAACCACTGAATACTCATTAAATTTTTAAAGGCATCATAAAAATCTATCAACTCTGAATCACACTTTTTTTTTATTTATTTACTGTTGACAGTTCCTCATATTTTTATTGATACATTTATGTCAATACATGAAAAGCATTGCTAAGTTGTTAAATATATATATATATATATATATATATATATATATATATATATATATAAAAATAAAATATATATATATATATATATATATATATATATATATATATATATATATATATATATATATATATATATATATATATATATATATATATATATATATATAACATCTGTGTAAACCTTCAGAAAGTTGTAGTTTTCCATATAAAATTAAATTAAACTTTTATTGGCATCTCATCAAAATCTATCACCTTTAAATCTAACTCAGTTAGTTTCAACTACATTTCATTTTGGTAAAGTGACATTTGTAAAAAAAAAAAAAATCTGGTTATTTAGAGTTTTTCTAACGAATCACAAAAACTTAACTTAATCTAACTACTTAACTTAACTAATTAACTAACTTAACTTAACTTAACTTAACTTAACTTAACCTAGCATAACCTAACCTAACCTAACGCCTGATGTTGTGTTGACCCTTTTTCCTGTCAACCATTTGGGCTTGTCCCCAAGTGAAGACCTAAAAGCATCCTTAGCTTACGATTATAATTTTGGAATTTCTTCAGCTAAATTAAATATTGTTCGATTTCTTAAGGTTTGAAAAATCACTGTAAAGCGCAATAATTTATTCAGACGAGTAAACAAATTTGCATATTTGGTGATGTATAATTTAGCTTTTAAAATCTTTTACCTCCCAATAGGGAAGCTTTATCAACTACTTTATCATAAACGGATATCAGCAAACCTAAAAAAATCATTAAGAGAAAACAACTTATTAACCAAACTTAAGAATGTTGAATTTATTGTTCTCTACAATATTGGTCTCCAAAGTGGGGTAGCGTACCCCGGTGGTACAGCAAAAGTGGTACTGGGGGTACGCCAAGAAGTAGGTGCTCACGATCACTTGCGAGTGTATTATCGTGTATCACGTGAGTGCGAGATTCTCTCATCGGTCGCTGTGTATTATATTATATTATTTTATATTATTTATTATTTATATTGTATTATATTATATTATATTTTATATTATATTATATTATATTATATTATATTATATTATATTATATTATATTATATTATACTATATATAGGGGGTAAAACTTAGAATTATTTTCGTCTTAGGCTTGCGCGATCAAAAAAGTTTGGAGATCGCTGCTCTATAAGAAGAATTTTTTTTTCAGTAAAACATTGGAAATTCTTGCTAATATATCTTAGTTTAAATTTATAACGGAAAATTGTCAGGAAATTATCAATTGCGTTAATTGTAGAAGATATTAGTGTTTACAGAAGGTGAACTTTCATAAGGATTATTAGTAATTAAATTTAACTCTTTCGTGCTGACTATTCATGAAATTAACATGAAAAATATTCTGGCAGAACATATAAAATTTCTTTACCGTATTTCAATCTTTCGAAGGAACTGAACTTGCTGAAATAATTATTCTTGAGGACAAGATCCTCAGAATTTTTAATTAACAACATATTCCGAAATTAGCTTTCAACTAAACTTCATGACAAACCTATCACTAGAATAAATTCTTCCAAGAAGTTCCTTTATGTAAATTTACATTAGTCGGACATTGTTATTAAATAAGGCTTATTAAGCAAAATTTCCTTCAAATTTCAAACATAAATTGATATTTACTTTTAAAAACGAAATTGGAAAAGTTTCACTTTCAAAGTTAAACTTCCAACGCTTTTATATTCGTCTGTTGTATGCAAATATTGCCCAAGTGCGTGAGGTGAGTGTAAGGCCACCTACATAGAAAGAACTTTTCGCTGTTTTTCTACAAGGATAGAACAACATGAAGATATTTCCTTCTGAACAACATTCACGTTATTCGGCTATAAATTCTCATTATCTCATTTCCAATCAGATTTCTCATTGTTTTCTGAGTTTAGTCTCGACGACAGACTAAACTATCTATCTATCTATCTATCTATCTATCTATCTATCTATCTATCTATCTATCTATCTATCTATCTATCTATCTATGAACTCCTAAAACATTAAATTAAAAGTAACTT
>JABUQX010129417.1:10000-11815 GCA_015478945.1 Trachelipus rathkii
ATTAGCTCATATAAACTTTGTTTTTACCGCATTAGCATGCATTTATTTCTCTGTATTGTTTTGTTCACATCATTGGTGTGATTCTTTTTCCTTCAGTTAGTCCTTGTACTTCACGCTAAAATTAAGTTCTGATGATCAATCATTTTTATATTAAAGTGCTCATTTATATATATATATATTATAAATATATATATATATATATATAATAATAATATATATAAAATATATATTCTATATATTAATATATATATATATATTATATATATGTAAAATTTATACATATTTACATCCCGAATAGCTACATCTATTATATATATATATATATATATATATATATATATATATGATATATATATTATATAATATATATATATATATATAAATATATATTAATTATATATCCTTGGCGTACTCGTATTTCCCTATTCTCCAGGAAAGCATTTTCCACATCCCGATTTTAATAAAGGAAATTGCCTTTTCTTTTTGCGAGTTTTAATGCATTTCTTGACATCTATTCCAATGTATGGTAACCTTTGTTTAAGAGTATTCACTTTAATCAACTCACAGTCAGCTAGTTCTATTTAACGCCTTTAACAAAGGCATTATTGTTTTTCTCTTTTGTTATTTTATAATTTTTTTTTGACTAGCAGCGACTGAGGACAGTTATTTCATTTTTAATAAATCTTAATTTTGTCACCCAGTGATCATTAATACGCAAATGCAGATCATTATAAACCGTTCTTAGCCAATTAATTCGCAAATGTTCTCGTTGAGACGCGGGTGTTGGTTTTTCGTTTCCAGATCTTTTATTATTATGTCGCTATTTGGTTTTATTCTTATCTTCGCTATTTTAAGATCTTTAAGTATTTTTAGTGGTTGTTGTCTTTTTTGCTTTGGGCTGTCTTTGCTTGCATCGTCGTTCTTTCCTGGTCTTTTGCTGGTTTTTTTTTTTGTTTTTCTTTTCTTTTTCACAGCTTCTGTTTTATCCTCTCTCCTAATCAAAAATTTGTTTCCACATTATTTTTTTTTTTGTTTTTGTTTATTAATTGGTCTTTATGTCCCATTCTTTAATGTTTTATGCAGTGTCTGTTATTCTATGTTTGGTAAGTTATATATCAGTTTATTTAACCACAAATAAATCTATAAAAAATTTCTTGTCTAACTTTTCTTTCTCGCGCGCCTTTTCTTTAAAGAGAGACCGTTTTGGGCATTTTGTTCACCCATTATTACTCAACATTAATGATAGCCATTATTACGATCATAATTTGCTTTTGAATGATTAAAAATAGCGAAGCTTTGAAATTTGAAAACAAATGTTATTAGCAAAAGAATTATTAAATTGAAAGTTTAATAAATGTCTACATAATAATATTTGCCTAAAATACTTAAATTAATTTCTGCGAATGTAAAGATTTTGGGATATACTACAATACTAAATTTAAAGATCACTTGACATTAAGTAACGTATACTAAAAATATCGAGAGGAAATCTGTTTGCCGGCCAATCACGGCCAAATGCTACATGAATTCGCATCTATGCCATCTTGAAAACGTCACAATTGTATGTTAGTTTTTATAGTTTAGGAATTCTTGGATTACGTGACGTAAATGTTAAAATCGCCTCACAGAATTAAATTAGTTAAGATTTTAAATATATAAGAAAATTTTGAATGAATAATTAATTAAGGGATTAGATTTTATATTTCAAAGTTTCTGACCTCCAATGTATCTCGCATGTAAATAATAACAGTAGAGAAAATCGATATTAGCTAGATTACATGTCTTATACAGTCACTACGAAATATCTATCATTAC
>JABUQX010129418.1:0-15366 GCA_015478945.1 Trachelipus rathkii
TTGGCCGATTTTAACGATTTAAATGGATAAGTATAATTTTTGGGGGTTGCGAAGCTACACCAATCGCATGTTGGCGAGAAAAAAAAATTTTTTCTCGACAGTTTTGGCAATCGTAGAATTTTAGAGGTGTGCTTACACAATAATGTGCGCCTAGTTCATAAAGAAGAAGGGTTTTCATATATCACAAGATCGACTTCCGTATTCATTATGTATTACTTTGTTATCCTACTTCCTAAATGTACGGGAATAAATGTTTATTTCAGGCAGTAAGAAGCTATTTTTAACTTCAAAGCAAAACTTGTTCCATATTGTTTCTCCGATATTCTTAAGAATAATAAGCAAAATATATTCAGTTTATAAATTCATTTATGTTTATATAATCCAAAAGACTCTTAACATTATCGATTAGTTTTCTTTTTAGGATAATTCTAGAGATATAAGCATATAATTATCTTTTGCTACAATAATTCAATATATTAATCAATCATATATTCATATTCTTCATTCTATTATATATATATTATTATTATAATCTTTTTATTTTTATTATCTTTTTATTTAGGTACTCGTAGTATATTTATATTTTTTATCGATACTTAAGGTGTTAGTAATATAGTACCCTGAAGAGGGTGCAGGGAGTTAGCCCACATACATAGGAGAGCATTGAAGAGTGCCTACCTACTCACAACCAAATCTATTATTATTATAACGGGTATTATGCGTTCTTTCTCTCTCTTTATTGCTCACTGTCTTTATATTATATTTACCTTTAACTACCAACCTCATTTACTCTCAAGGCACATAACTTAACCATATAATATCAACACATTTAATTTCCACATATCTATTGTATCAAATACATGATTAATAGTACACACCCCACTTTCTAGATAAACACTTTACATGACATCCCACTATCTCACATATAATCTCCATGGTTTTCGGGGAGGCAGATATAAAAATTCTATCCCACATCGTATTCCTGCGTGTCGTAAGAGCTGAACACTAAGTTGAGTTGGATAGTTGGGTTATATAATGGCTGCTACCACTACATCTTATCATTTCTTGAACTAGTAAACTATGCTAATGGCCTCGGATAGAATGGTCCGTGATCGCCGAAAATAACGACTCACTTCTACATTTTCGGCGAAAATTGTATTAGAATTCTGTAATTGATGGTAACGATGGCATATGTTACAGAAGTGAATAAATGTTGATATGAGAAGAGGACGAGAGGTAGGAGGTATTTAGAAAGGTGCAAAATTTATGATTTGCTCGAGCTGATGAATCTAGAAACACAGATGAAAGGATATAAGGTGAAATTTGAGTGGCTGTGGATTGTGATAAATTGAGTGTGCTATAGTGCTGTTGTGAAGAAGAAAGTACAGAAGTGAGAGAAAGGAGTTTAGCTCATATTTTTGATGAGTGGACCTTGTGGTACATATAAAAAAGCTGATGGTAAGACTTTGTTTGTATGTGAGTCTAACGAATTCTATGGTTTAAAATTTTTAAAGTTTTGAAAAAGAGTCTAAGGATTAATGTTGCTTGTTGAGTTCTCTCATTTTATATCACTAAAGGTTAAATAGAATTTATATGATAATCGCCACCTGTCACAAGAAAAGAAGTCATAATCGGAATAAGCTTCAGTAATTGCATAAGTGTTTGAGATGTGACACTGAATGGTTTGGATTATGTGATCCAAAAAAGGATGGTATAACAGTTAGTTTTTGGGGTGGCTGGAGAAAATGAGAATGGGTACAAGCAGAGAAAAAGTGGATCTGATATATATATAGAAAAGGTATTTTATAAAAGGTGTCATAATATTTTTAAAACTATCAATATATATACATAAATAGTATATAAACTAATAACTAACAAAGGTAATGCAAGAAGATGATCATTACGAGGAATGTGAATAATAATTATCTGATTAATTAATTATTTAAGTAAAGAAGGATATGTTGAAGTATTTGTTGGAATGTTAAAGTTATACAATGAGATGAGTTTATGTGGAAGATTTTAAGGTTATCTTTAAAAATCATGATGTCAATATGTGTTTTGTAAAATTAACTTGAAGGCTTTTGGATGAGAGGAAGGTGAAACGAAAGAAACGAGGTTATAAATAGATGAGAGAGAAGATTAACACACAACTTTGACAGATAGAGCCGAGGCCGATTAGGATGAGAAGAAGAGGGGGCTCTCGGCATATAAAATCAGCGCGGGGGACTTTTCGGCTCAACATTGTACGGACAAGAGTTGATACTGAGACAAATTCGGGGGGCAATGAAGAGAAGCATTGGTTAGTAGTGCAAAAGTGAAGGGTGTGGATGTGCTCTCAAACGAACTAAGGTAAGCAATGTTAACCAGCCGTGAATGGGTGTTGAAGAGAGGCGATTGCAGTAGCGGTGTAAAGGGTAAAAGCAAACGCAGCGTGGTTGAGAGTATAAAAACAAATAATGGCGAAGTTAATCAAGAAGGGGAAAGATGCTTGGAATTATATCATAGGAGGGGAAAAAAGAAATTACTAAAAGTTGCATACGTACTAGTTAAACAAGAGGTAAATGAAGATTTGGAAAGATGGATTGAAAAGTGTAGGACATACTAGAGGGAACTACGTAAGCAGTGTGTACCCGGAAGGAGAGAGCGAACGAAATAGGTTAAGGAATGAGAGAATGCTAACGCGGGGGATCTGTTAGAAGTAATTGAATTAGGGTAGGGGTGGTCTGTGTAGTAATGATGAATATGAAGATGGCTCAGGGGAGTGAGAGGAAAGAGAACACTTCGAGAAAACATCAACACAATATTAACAGACAAAAGAACGCCAAGGTGATTAAGCACTGCTGCTGATGTATAAGAGAATCGTTGAGCAAGCGAGAAAAGTGAGAATACCCACTGGATTAATATTTGGAGAGGTATGGGTAGAGGTATCAGTACAAATATCGGACCTGTGTATTTTTGGAAGTTAGATATGAAAAGCTGAAGAGATGGAGATAAAAACCTTCAATTTGATATAAAGATATTGAGAATGCCAAAAACTAACACTAGTGAATAATAATTGGAAGCCAGGGCGGTCGAGAGGCGAGGATGGAGATGAGTCTTTAGAATTTGGAGCTCTATTATTAGGAAAGCGCTCTGTACCAAACGTTTATGGCAGAGAGTATACTTTCCAAGGGCTGGGATAGAGAATCGGCTACTTCTAATATCGAAAACTCTATCAAGAGCTAATAGTGAGGTTATTAAGGGAGGAGTAAAAAGACCAATAAGAAGGAGACAAAGGGGAATTACTTTGTAGATAAAACTTATCAAAGAGGAGAAATTAAAGTGATCAGGATATTCCAGAGTGTTTGTAGGTTGGAAGGATAATATGACTAGTATTTTTGGATTCGCAGCTCCAGAGAGTGACGCGGTCAGAGGATTAGAGAGGAGTAATATGGTGAAGAAAAAAGCAAGGCGAGAGATTATTGTTCAAATGACATGGTTAGAGATGTGTGGATACAAAAATCTTTACATCGAACTACACCATAATGATTGGATGAAAAAATTGCAGTGGAGAAGATGAGAAATAAAATTCAGTATTTGCTAGGTTTTTATGTGATTACAAACAGGCGTATGCGTCACATGTTGACAAAATGAGGAGAAAAAAGTTTTTATGGAGTAGAGTGATGAGTAGAAGAAATGGAGTAGTAGTGGCTCGGCGCTTGGCTTCTAGAAATAAGGATATCAAAACACAAATGTATGAGACTAAGTTGAAATGCCATTTGTATAATAAAGAGAGAATGGTGTAAATAAGCCTCCGATCTGGCGTTATAAAAGATTGAGATAGGTGGATTCATGAGCCAGGAGTGGTGGATTAAGGTCTCCTATGTGGAAGAAAGTCAATTTTGTATATGGATTGAGGGAGAGGTGGTTAATCAAAGAATAGTTAGAGTGTGAGGACCGCCAGAAAAGGTGTTAGAATAGGAGAGAGATGGAGACAGTTACGAGAGGAATGAGCCAGTCTACGATATTAGTATAAGGAAAGGGGATGAAGAAGATTGTATCTCTTGGCCCGATTGTGGCGAATCTGAAATAGAGTTTGAGTAGGATTTGCAGAAGGAAGAGAATTATAGCAAGTGGATTGCAAAAGGAGGGTTTGTGAAAGTAAAAACGTTAGGAGAGAGGTAGGGAGAGGAAGAGTTAGCTCAACTATGAGAGGTGAGGACAGTCCTCATGTTGAACTATGTATAAGAGCAAGGAAATGGTTCAGATCAGTAAGAGTTCCCTGGGGACTTTTCCCAGCATGATCAATCGTGGGGAAGTGCACAAAGCTGGAGGGCAAGATGTTCAGAAGTCTACCTAAATATTTAGGGTGTATGATTGTGTTGGATGTAGCAAGTAGGAACGGGATGATGCACGAGTGGTAAATAGGGTTCATATAAGTTGTAGAATGGCACGAATGCGTTTTGCTGGTGCACTTTATAAATATCGTATGGTTATGAATACTTGTAAAGGGACTAATGATGCGGTAAGAGATTAGAGAGAAAGAGTATGTTGTTTCTCACCGTGTTTTGTGGAGAATGTATGTAGTTGAGAGACTATGGTCCTGGAATAAGAAATATATATATTACTAAAGATTCAATTGTATTTCAGATGGATTGCAATAACTTTAGGTTGCATTGCTCGGTGTGAGAAGACATTAAATAAAAATGAGAGAATCGAACTGTAATGTATATGAGTTGTGTGGTGATCAAGTAAAGGGGTAATGAGCAGAATAAATGAAAGTATGTTGAAATGGTTGGTCCGTGGAAGGATGAATGATAGTCGATTGGCTAAGACTGGTGAGATTATTGTGGAGGAGTAATTTTCTCTGATTGTGTTGAATACACAGGACTGGATTGAACCGAATTTGAAGTACGGATTTAGTAGTACGGTAGCTGATAATAAACGAACTGGTCAGTGTAAGGAAGAGAAAATGTGGAGTTTGGCAGAGGCATGGAGCTAGTACAAGTTGCATGAATAGGAGAAGAATGGCTGGGATCTTTGCTAATGTGGGCAAATGGTTGTGGCCCCACTCATACTACTGGGCCAAGGGATGAACACCCTTACATTGACAGAATTTACCATTAGTGAGATATAAGGTCCGTCGACGGGATTCCACATGAAGCTTTAGGGGCTGGATTTTCTGTCAATGGACTAAGCTTTCATCTAATACTAATGTACAGAGGGTGCGGTCAAGGCTGGGCTTTCTTTTTCTGACGTATTTTATTTAATTTGATCATAACTATCTATCCATTTCTAACTGTACTTATTCTTTTTTCCCGAGATGCTTGGTAGCGGCTCATCTTATTAACTCCATTCTTGGGAAAATATAATGAAGATAAAATACTATTATAATAGAAGAAAATAGATAAAGTAAAAAGTATTATATTTAATATATATATATATATATATATATATATATATATTAATTAAATTTATATTATAAATATAATATTAATAATATAATTATATATATATATATATATATATTTATATATCTATTATAATATACTAATATCTATATATATAAATATATATATATTAATATATTATATATTATATATATATATAGTTATTAATTTAATATTAATATAAATATTAATATTATATATAATATAATATATTAATAATTAATATAATATAATATATATTATAATTTTAGATAATATTGGGTTTACTCACACATAAAGTTAATAAGTAATACGTCTTTTCATGGTGGAAAATTTTTAAAATTACGAGTTTTTCTTCATAATATAATATAGGAAATTTTTTTTTATATATTAATAGGCAAAAAAATAAACGGTTTGAATAACTACTACCTTCACGCCTTACGTGATACCGTCTTCTATCTATAAAATATTTTTATACCGATGCACAGCATGTCCTACAATAATAATATATGCAAGATTTTTTTTGTGGTTGATTTCTTTTCTAAAATTAATAAAAAGCCTTTCAATTTAAGACGAAATCTAAGGGTTAATCAAAAATCCAAAGTATACATCCAATAAGATTACAAAATAAAGGAGTTTTTATAATTTCTGTTTAATTTGACCTGCAATAAGTTACTATATATTAAAGTATTAATAGATAAAATGTAGCGATTTTAAAAAGTGTATAAATATATTATCTATATTTGACTAGGTTAAAGTGGAAAATCTTAATTTAAAATACTTGAATACATAAAGTGAATTAATTTCCATAAATATTATTTATAAATAACAAAGTATCACATTTAGATTGAAAAAGATATTCGTATATGGAAGATGATGTAAAGTTCATAATACCGTACCTCAATGTTGTTTTTTAAGACCTTCCATTACGATCAAGACGGTATGAGTTTTTTTACTATAGTAAATTACTCGAAAGATGGCATTCGTTATCTATTAATCTGGTAAGAGATAGATCTAGGGAATTTATAGTTAGGTTAAGGGATTATTTTTTATTTTCACAGTCATGTGGATTCTTTCAGTCTTATTCACATGTAATAATTAATATGCTGTATTGTCATGCGCTATTCCATCTCAGATATGAAAAATAAATTAATATACTTAATGATATTGATCAAAATGCAGACTTATTTTCTCTCTTACAATAAGACTAATAGTTAAATAAATATCTTATAACTACTTATAGCCACTTATACAACGAGATGCCTGTCATGTATGTCTATTATATAACCTTAGTAGTAATTTGTATTTCTTGCTGTATAGTTTATACACCATAAATATAATTTAATAATTATATACTTCATGTCACTGTAAGTGTATTGCACCTTTATACGTTTAGATAACATAGACATTCTAATAATTATATATAATATAATATATATATAAATATCATATATATAATACTAAGCAATATGACATATTTACTTTACTATATATTTCAGTACAGGAGAGGATTGAATGCTGTTTATTTACTTATTATTTAATTTTGCTTTACATCTGGAATAAAAAGTTTTTTTCAGTCACGTAAATATATCTTTTAAAATTTTAAAATAGTTATGTAAAAATTAGTTTCTGACTTTTCAATCATGGATGAGCTTTGTAGTTTTGCAACAATGGCTCTTAGAATATATATATATATTATAATATTATTAATTTAATATATAATATATATTAATATATATAAATATTAATATATATTATTAAATATATAAATATTATATATAATAATATAAGTTATATAATTATTAAATATATTATAATATTAATATATATATTAATTATTAATATATTATATTATATATATATATATATAGCTCATTTAAAGTATTTTACCTTCTATATATATATATATATAGATATATAAATAGTATATTATCTTAATTAAATGGTTATTATTTATTAATTATATTATTAATTAATTATTATTATTATTATTATTATTATTATATTATTCTTATTATTATTATATTATATCATGTAATTAATTATTTATATAATTCTATCTTCTTGAATATTATCCATGATCATTATCATTTATTATTATCCATTATCATTATCATTATCATTATCATTAAATCTTATCATTATTATTTATATTATTATTATTATAAATTATTTTCGTTAATTTCTATATTATTGGATTAATAGGTAATTTTATTCTTTATTTTGTGAGCTTTTAAACTTATTTACTTTCGTACTTATGACTTTTACACTTATTACTTTTACTTGTGAGTGAACCTTGCTCAGGAGTAATATGTTATCAGGTGGTTTCTAATGTTTAGGCAAGTTTTAAATTTTAATTGTTAACTGTTAGGTTGTTTATGTATATCTTTGTTTATGTTTATGTTTAGTGTGAGATTTTATTCTTTTGTTTTATGATTATTTTAAAAGTTTACTGTAGTTTTTAGTTTTCAGGTATTAAGTTTACACTGGTTTTTGTTTATTTTAATGTTTACATTTCGAAATTAATTTGTTAGTTAGTTATTTTATCATAGTTTTTAGTACTTAGTCTTATGTTTAGACTTTTATTACTATGCTTTTAGTTAGAGCTTTTTAGTTATTAGTTTTATATATAATTATTCATTATTTATGAATATCATTTATATTATTATTTCTTATACTGTCCTTTATTAATTAATTTATTGATTCAATATTTCTATTACTATTTATTAATTGATGAGAGAATTATTATATTATTCACTCCCACAATATATTATTATTCAAATGCATACTCTTTTTTTTATTCTTTTAGATATAGCATTGAGGGTTTTGTCTCTACTCTTTGTTCAGGTCCTTCCGGGCAGATCCAAAAAAATTATTTGAGATTTTCCCATAGAATCTTTTTCCCTTCTTATTTTGGTCAACAATTTAACGTCATTACGATAAAGTTAGCTCTTCATTTTCCCTTCCATATCATCACTTGAAATTGGCGACATCAATGATGTGCAGTTTTTCACCTTTGAATAGGCAGAACAGATAACTGAGAGATATACCATAGTGAAGATAGCACATTCATTCTCTTTTCCTCTTAAACATGATCTTGATTAACTCTTCTTTTTAGTACTTTGTACACAGAGTTCCCTACCTTCAGATTACATAATCTTCAAAAGAATTTCATACTTCTTCATTAAATTCCGGAATAATGCTAAATGTATGCTACGTAACACTAAGAGCTCTTTCCTCCACAGAAAGTACAATGATATTTCTCGTCTCTTCTTCTCATCTTTTTCTGACATTTTGCAAAAATGTCAACTCTGTCTTTTCTTCTTTCTCTTTCCTCTCTCTCTAGTTTCTTACGGAAGAACCACAACCGTCTTACATTCTACTAAAGCTGAACTCTAAGCTAATGAATACATTTGCCTCTAAAATTCTCATTTTAGGCAACTGAAACTTATTAAAATTCTAATCTGAAAGTTTTTAAAAAATGTTGCATTTTTATCTATATATGTGATTCTCTCTCTCTCTCTCTCTCTCTCTCTCTCTCTCTCTCTCTCTCTCTCTCTCTCTCTCTCTCTCTCTCTCTCTCTCTCTCTCTCTCTCTCTCTCTCTCTACTCTCCCTCTCTCTCTCAGCTTAACACTAAGAAAGCGTACGGCCCTGATGGTGTCCACCCTTTGTAGTTCTTTAAACTTATGCCTCCGAGCGCGCGCCTTAACTGATTAGTTTTATTACTTATTAACTCAATTGCGCTTATTTAAGCACTTTTCCGAAATAGGAAGGATCTTACCAACCCTCAACTATTAATATGTTGCTTCAACCTCTTTTTCAAGACTTCGAAACAAGCGCGAGAGAGACTTGAAACCAATTTAATTAAATTTTTAAAAATAAAATTTAAATGTGAAATATTCCTTCTATCAAAACAATATTCTGTCTTTTCCATTTCAAATTCTCATAACTTAGCACAGTTAATTTTCTCATTAACAATTCAATGAATTTCGCTGTAACGCTGGACACATGGAAATACTTTCAAAGTCACAACAAACTCTCAGATACAGACTTAACAAACTATACTCATTCTATGCACTAAACTGGTAAAGTCTACGCACTATTTTACATTCTTCCCTCAGTTTTCAAGGTTTTCGGTTTCAACTTTTATTTGACCTGCACACTTCCAAACGCCGTGTTTCGGGACATGATCAGCCTTTAATTTGATTTACGAACACATATATAGATATATGTCTTTCTCTGTATATATATATAAATATAGATATACAAGAAATATACTCTATATCACACACATATATATCTATCTTTCTTATATATATATATATATATAAATATATATACTGGTGTTTTGGTCCATATATATAACTATCTTATATATATTAATATATATATAACCTTAACATATATATATATGTAATATGTATATATAACTTAATAATATATAACTTAACTGCTATAACTATATCTTATAATAACCTTATATATACTATATATATATACTGTATATATATATATATATATGCTATATATATATACTTTAATATATATATATATATATATATATATGTAATAATATATATAATAATAACATATATATATATCAGAGAGAGAAAGAAGAAGAGAAGAAGAAGAGAGATTCTTTGGGATCTAATCAATTTCACGGCACCTTAGAGTCAAACCCTCATTCCTCAGGATCCGAAAATGATCAGAAAAAGAATGAAAAGAAATAAAAAGAAACATTAAATAATCTGAAAAGTTATGAGGTCTCAATATGACAAATGCGGCACAAGAATATTTGTCTACAGAACTCCGTTTCATGCCACCCATTTGACACTGACCAGCGAATGATGGAAAAGAAAAATGTAGTGAAATCATCGACAACTATGCATGAAATGAAAATCTGGAACATACCAAGATTTAATTTAACATTTTATAAATATCAAATTAGGGGACATCATAACTCTTTTCAGATTCATTTCCAGGTTATTCTATTTCAAACGATTCAATTAAACACCTTCATATTAGGTTCCATAATAAATGTTACAAATATTTATTTTAGCGACTTCATATTTTTCCCAGCAACATTTGTTTTAATTTCCTTATTTTGGATCATTTAAATATTTCTTACAAGTTTGGCCAAATCAGAAAATGAATAGGTTAATAAGGATAACTTTTTCAGACTTCCCAATGTCCCTTTGTTACTTTGTTTTCAGCTCAGTTTATGCATGATTTTTAATGTTTTTTGCTCATTTAAGTGAATTGAAGTACAGCTTTAACAATTAATAAAAATTAAATTAAAATTTCCTTTTTGTAGCATTTTTATTTACATTTTCTTCCATAGATTTAGCTTTTTTTTTTTTTATAATTACATTTTTGTTTAGTTTAGGTTAGGTTAAGTTAGTTTATTTTAGGTTAGGTTAAGAGTTTAGGTACCCATTTTATAAAATCTAGCATTCAATAAGATAATAATTAAAAAAAATATTAAAATACAATATAAACAAATATACCATAAAAAATCCTAAAGAACTTATATTAAACAAAGATATCGATAGGGACATGAAACTGAAACTAATATATATATATATATATATACACTTATATATATGCTGCTGTATATGTATATACTACTGTTTGATATTATTGTTAATTTATATTTATATAGGCTTTTATAATATATATACACTTGACGGCATCCTCTATAACTTCTTTTATATATATAGTCTTTCTAATATATATAAACTTGACTATATGTATATAATATATATATATATATATAACATATCTAAGCGTTAATATATATATATGTAATATATATATATATTATATAATATATATATATAATAATAATAATAATATATATATACTCATAGGCAGGGACCGGTTGATCAGTGTGTTGTGTGAGGCTGTTATCTATTAGCTCCTGAGCTCGTCTCAACGGACGACTAATGGTGCGTTGTGATTGATGAACGCCGCTACAAATAGAGGAATTAATCGCGGCGTCCGCGATAGGCGGCCGGCCAGCGGATTTAGCCGTTAGGCCAGGACCTTTCTCGAAGGTCCCACTGACAGGACAGAAAGTCCTTGAATTAGATGATTAATTTTATATATATATATATATATATATATATATATATATATATATAATAACTAACTAATAATAACATATATATATATATCTTTATATATATGCTACATATATAACACTATTTACCATATATATATATATATAACTAACTTATATATGCTGCCTATATATACCTATATAGGTCAAAATCTGTTATAACCGTCTATATGTATCTTAAAAACTAATAATGCTACAGTAAAACAGAATTCTTTCCTTTAGACCATGATCCCAAAGTTTGCTGATATAAAAAAAAAAAAAAAAATAAATAAAAAAATAAAAAATAAAAAAATAAAAATATATCGGAAAAAAAGGTGTATGTACCCTTAATTATTCCTTTTTGGAATCCTGGTAAGAATTTCATAAGAAAATGTAAAAAATAAAAAAATAAAAAAATTATTGTTAATAATTATAGGAATAATGGTTAGAGAGCCTATTTAGAGACCTTTGTATTGGTTACTCGTTAAAAATAATAGACTTTCTATTAAAGTTTTTCTTTTTTACTATAAAAGTCACCCAAGGTATACGCACCGATAGCGAGGTCGGAATATACTCGGCGCCAGAGACACGGGAGTAGGACTAATTCCCCCTCCGGGGAGGGTCTCGGAACCCCGCTCTTTGGTATTTGGGTGTCGCGGGGGTTCCTCCCGCCCCTCTCCCTACGGGATGGAAAACGTCCCCCTATGTTCCCCGTCGGCTCGAGGCCCCTAGTGTGCCGTATAAAGCAAAATTTAATAGAAAGAAGTCTATTTATTTAACGAGAAACCAATAAAAGGTCTCTCTAAATGGGCCTTCTAATCATATTACTATAATTGTTAGATAATTTTTTTATTTTCACATTTTCTTATGTGAGAAATTTTGCCAGGATTCAAAATGTATTCCTTTTCGCTGTAGCTATTGCAGTTTTGAGATATATTTTTTTATTTTTACATTCCAGGGTAAACTTTTGGACCATATTTAGCAATCATATTCCATTTACTGTAGCATTAGCAGTTTTAAGATGACAGCTATAACAGACACTGGCCATATATATATATATATATACATACACATACTTATATATCATATATATATATATAACTATATATATTTCTACCTCTATATAACTAACTCTTTATCTTTCTTTCTCTTTCTCATATATATATATACTATATATATATAAAGATAGAGTAAATTCCTTGAGGTAGATACCAAAAAAAGAAATAAAGATTGGGAAATTTTAGATAATATCAAGATAGGCTAGATTTAACACAAAATAAAATAATATAAAAATATAGGCTTCATTAACTGTATAACACTTTATATAAACATTGTAAAATTATTTAATTAACTGGACATCTAGCTTTCGTGGCAAACGTATCGCTTTACATCTTCAGGACTGAGGTTTTTTTTGAATTCAATTGATTTTGGCTATTATTTTCTAGTAACTTAGTTTCATTCCCGGAATCATTGTTACCGACTGCGCTTCCATATTCTTAAACTTTTTTAAGTAGTTCTAGCAACGATTTTGATTCTTTTAGGTATTTATTATTGTTTAATATTATATTTAATTTCTCCTCGTTGTGGGTTAAAATTTTTACTATTTTTATAACAAGCTTATTTCATTAATTTCACTTATTTTCGCAATAAAATAGTTTTAATAATACTTGGTGAATTTATATTATACGGTGGTTTGCAATCACAATGTGTCTGTGTATTAATATAGAGATTTACCCAGCTATTCAAAACACTGAAACAGATTTACTTCAGATGTCATTTAAAAGCAGGGAAAATTTAAACTGAGAAGGCTAATAAATATAAAGTCAAATCATTACTAGGCTGCCAAGTTTACAAGTATCTAGAGCACAGTCAGTAACCAACGATGCGCTAGAAAATGGCTGAAGCAGTCGGCTGAGGCCGCAAAGTGCCGTTCTGAAGGTATCAAAGCGATACGTTTGCTATGTCAGTTAATTAAAATATTTTTACAATGTTTACAAAAGTGTGCTGATTAATGAAAATCGACACCATGTTATTTTACATTACAATGTTATCCAGGCTTCCAATCTATGAAAAACAAAGTCGAAGACTTTGAACTTTCGCACTGGATATCCTACCTCAAAAAGAACCATAAATAACTAAATTTTACAAACAAATCGGGCATGGCAAATGTGATGAACATTGAAATATATATGTATATAATATGTACCAGTAACTTAGCGCCTGCTATCTAATAAATATATTCATAATACTCATAATTATACGGTACTATATGTTGTTCTATATATATATATATATATATATATATATAAATATCCTTCTGATTAGTAAGAATCTGTGAAAATAATAATAAAAAAGTTTATTCATCTCTCCTAAAGGCATAACCTTAATTTTAAGAGTTAAAAAACTCTTTATGAACAATCAAAATAATTCATAAAATTTATATATAAAAAAAAATTTATATTAAATATATTGCATTGTAATTATTAAATGTAATATAATATTTTTATATAGTTTTTATATTATGTTTATATCAAATTATCAAATAGATTTAAGTACGACTTGTATAAGCATGTAATCTCTGATGTTCCCGCCCTTTTCCTGTCTTGGCACCATTTTTTATATGTGCATTTTTATTGGGCCTCTACAAGATATGGTTAGAGGCCAGAGATAAACTGACTTGCGTTGATTTATTGCAATAACTACTTATATGTATATAAATATACACTCTGAGTAATACGGTACAAATATATTTATGCAACCGGTTATATATATACTTTCTTTTTATATATAACATATATCTATATATATTTATTGAGAACAATTCTGTTTAATAAAGTTTAACCAAAGAACCAAGTTGTTTCACTCTCTCATTAAAGAGATATAACTATAAAAGAATTCTAACGACTTAATTGCTGTTTGCTGGTCTCGACAGTGCAAAGTAACGCAAACTACGGAGACTTCCGACAGAAAGCTACGATAAGCCCAGACACACTGTTTATAATTTAGGTATCACAACTTAAAAAGGAAGTCATTACGTGGAGACTTCAAAGAACCAAATAAGTACTGGTGGGTGGAGGAGCAAGAAGGAGATAACTCCACTAGCATTACTGCTGGCTTATATAATAGCATAGCATATATATATACCTTCTCAACTATATATATATATATATATACGCTGCCTACTATGCCTGTAATAATATATGCCTGCTACCTATACTATATATACTCAAAACCGCTAAAATAACCCTTTTTGTGAACTTGAAGCTTCACTAAATGAGAAAAGCAACCTGGAATGCACATCAAGTTCTTGCAAATAAATAATTTATATTATACGTAATTGGCTTTGGCCAAAGGAAAAGGAGCTGTCACCATTCTCATTAACATGAATCATAAACAATTCGCAGTTGTTTTGAATTTTTGTTTACCAATTATCATAAGGAGTATCATTCATATAAAGATAATAATTAATGTTTAAATTATTTATTTTAAGTTTGTTTTAGCAATTAAATATATTTTTTATTTTGATTATGTGATAACAATATATATACTATATATATACATATACACACTTACCATATCTTTATATATATATATATATATATATAATAATAACATATAATAACACACATATCACATATACATATATAACTATATATATATATATATATATATATATATACTTTGCTATACGCCACATATATATATATATATATATATATATATATATATATATATATATATATCTATATATATATAATAATATATATATATATAATCGGATCAAAAAGAAAAAGAATCCTTTGCATGTTTCCGGGAGCCAGGAATCTTTCCATACCACTATTTTTGTTATCCAGTA